>VZTQ01014808.1:317259-416611 GCA_013400755.1 Pelecanoides urinatrix | reverse complement strand
GTTGGTCAAGCAGGACCTGCCTTCCATGAACCCGTGCTGGCTGGGCCTGATCCCCTGGTTGTCCCAGATGTGGCTCGTGAGCGCCCTCAAGATGAACCTTGCCATAATCTTCCCCAGCACCGAGGTCAGGCTGACCAGCCTGTAGTTCCCCGGATCCTCCTTCCGGCCCTTCTTGTAGATGGATCAATAACTTCAGGATAAACTTGTAGATGGATCAACAATCAGGATAAACAACTTCTGAAAAATGAGGTTCCTTCTTGTTTTAACTCTAATGGGCATGGCAAAATCTTTTAGTTGGCCCTGCCAGCCCCACTGTGCTGCCAAGAAGCCCTATCATCTCTCCAAGCTCAGGGAATGGAGCAATCCTGGGGCTTTGCACACCCCCAGGGAGAGGAGCACCTCCAAAGCACATCCCTCAGTTGGGATGCCTAGGGAACAAGATAGGTCTAACACTGGCCAAAGACCCAGACTTTACAATCAACTTCCAATGGCCTTGAGTGAGCCATTTTAAATACAACCTTAGGCTCCTCCTCTACTTCCGCTTCCATTTTCAAATCTCATATACCATTAGTTTGGATCTGACACTTTTGAAAAGCAGGAACCGTACAGCTTCTGGCTCAATTCATTGCAGTAAAAACACAGGTGAGATTCAGCAGAGGGTATTGTATTTGTCCTGGCAATAACTGGAAACTGCTCAATTACTAAAATATTAAGACTTGCAAAATGAGGCAGTCAGAATACGGACTCAAGAAGGGCAAATTCAAGAGAGGAAGGCCTGAGCCTGAAAGGAAAGTCTGCAAAGGTGGAAAGGCACATAGAAAAAAATCTCTGCCAGCTCCCGCTGGCTGAGAGCTCAGGAGCAGCCATGGAGCCAGAGGAACATTGCAGTTTCAAATTGCACCAAGCTTAACCTGATAGCATCAGAGGTCCAGATGTTGATTGCACACGTCGTTCATGGTTAAATGAAGAGTGGCACCAGCAATTTCACCAGTGCAAAGGAGCACCAGAAAGCACTGTTTGCCTTATAAAATGGAGCTATCACCAGGTTATGGGGCCTGTTGCAACTGTTTTGCTCTTTGCAAAATGCTGTATGCAATCTCACCACATGATGTGAGGTTTTTTCTTTCCAAGAGAAAAAATATTGGTTTACAGTGAGATATGCACTCTTAGCCTTTAAGCTATATAATATGTATGTCATGATATCTTACACGATAACTAGGCTAGGGCAATTATTTCAACCTGCTCTTTTGGACTTAAACTTATCAAAGACTTTGCACGGCGAGCTACCAGAACATCTCAGCAAGTCAACAATATTAAGACAAACTGCTACTCCTATATTCCACTCTATATTCAAGCCATAACCTACACAATTTTCACTGTTAAGCAGTTTGGCTAGCAAAAGCCCTTCAATCTTGTCAGTATGATCTATAGTTATTTTTTAAAAACAAATGTTCTATGATTAATTTCTCTCTACTAAAATAGCATGATGATGAAATCTGTGATTTAATTCCTCTGCAGTTATAGCTTTGACTACAGCCCAGAGTTCAAAATATTCTTCCTCAACTATAACAGGTTCTACTGAGCATAGATCTTTTGCTGCCAAAGATTTCATGTGAAGTTGAATTTTAAGTACTAGAAGTAGATTAGATTGGCAATTGGAAGTACTATTAGGCATTCAACAACTGTTCACACAGTCTGGAACATAAAAATTGAGCTGATGAAACCGACAGCTTGACAGAGAAAGAAAGAGCATGAACACATCACCATCGTCATTTTTTTTCCAGAGAGAGCTCTGAGACAGCAAACAAAGAAAATATATCACCCACCAGCTAATAACAAAGAAAGCAGGTTGGATTTAGATTTGGTTCAAAAACAGTGCAGGCTAACATACACCACCTCTGCAACAAGAGATTACTTTGGGTCTGATCCAGGGTACGGCAGAGGTCCATGCTCACAGCAGCTCTCAGTGATTCTTCCCCTCAGCCAGTAATGCGCTCCCCTTTTTCTCAAGGCTTCAGACCTTAACTGAAAAGTTAAAATGCTATAAAGAGTTTTTTTAGTTGTCTAAAATTCATAAAATACTCACTTTGCATAAAACATCCTTCATGTTCAAATCACTGAGACAGGGATGGATTTTAAGGATCTAGCATTCAAAAAAATTTTAAGGGTCTAATGTTCAAATGGCGAAGCCCTTTTTGTAGGCATCCAGAATTGCCTCTGTATTTTTGTGGTTATAGTATGATCATTAACTGCTGCACCTGTATCTCCATCTAAATGCAGATTCAAATCAACAGGGACTATAATGTCAGTGCGTAGCTTCTCGTCCATACTTTGGTCTACAGGAAGATCATCTCTGATGGCACTCAGCTCCTAACCAAAGAGCCAAACTGTCTTTACTAATCATACTACTAATACCAGAAAGACTTCTATAACCAAAGAAATAGTAGCACTTAAAATTAAGTGCAACATCCCACCATGAGTACAAAATCCATAATCATCAAATATTTTTGGATGCATGCAAACTTGGCAGATTTATTTTCGGCTGAAATCTATCCCTCACAAATTTTGGAGAAGTCAAAACATTTAAACAGTTTAAAAAAAAAAAAAACCAAACAACAAAAAAAAAAAACCAAAACTTTTCGGTTTTGTCTTTAAGCAACATTTTGCTACAATACTTGGGGGATATTTACTAATGCAGCACTTTTTTTTTTCTTCTCAAAACCAAAATATTTTGTAACAAGTTTGGTATTTTTTGGTGGAGGAAAGGACATCTCTAACCAAAAAATACCAAAATCCTTCTGGTTTTGTAAGCCTATATGATTTCTGATATAGGACCCAAACTTTTGGTTCAGTTGAAATAATTACCAGTGATAAAGCTTTATTTGCAGATGAGAGATGTGGGTGATGAGGCCCATCTACTTTATTCAGCTCCACAGACAAAAACGCTATGCTGAGTATTAGAACTCTAACAGGTCTCTACGTAACCATGGAACCATGAAGCCGAAAAAGTTAAACCATGCTTGAAATAAAGAAGGCAGGCCCAGATACACAAACCAGAAATGGAGGGTTATGGAGCAGGGATGAGAAAAGGCTGGTTACCAAAGCTAGTACATGGAAGGAGAGGAGCACAGAGAAGAGCCAGGAGTATTATATGATTGTAAAAGGTCATGCCAAAGGAGGTCAGGTACACCCACAACATGAAGAACATGCCAAAGGCTCTACTGAAGTCCTGTAGTGATGTAGTCACAGCACAGGATGAGGAAATGATGCCTCAAAGAAAAGGAAAGATTTAAGCCAAGGAGAACCCACACAGCATCTTCTGCAATATTTACAAAGAATGAAGTAGTCATTTCTAGCCCATGAGAGAATTAAATATCAGTGTAAAATGGACTTAATGGAGCTCTGTCCCTAACAGAAACAAATTGTGCTCTTAAAGTATCAGTTTATCTCCCTGATTTTAGGTATATATTTCAGAAGAAATAAATGACACCTGAAAAATCAATTTCTCCCAATTGACTACAACAGCAGCCTATTTTATCTAGCTTTCATACAAATATCTGCAGGGTCAGCTAAACCCTACCCATTCAGCCTGAAAGGAAATTGAAAGTGTAAGGAATAGAACTACCCATTTTGGGTAGTTTCAAGTTTTTTCAAAAAAGATAGAATCGTGTTTCTCTAGTAACTTTCTGATTTCATGTGTTCTTCAACAAAGGGTCCTTCAAAATGGAAATAGCTTCATCCTGTCTACATGCAAAGGTCTATACGTTTATAGTGGATTAAAGACGTCTACAAGTCATCAATATTTTACGTGGAACTTTTTAACATGAATTTACACTAGACAACTGTAAACATGTCAGAAATAAGTACAATGCAGATATGTTAATATCACCAGCTACTAATTTCTAAATTAAGAAAATTTAAATTCAAAATGCTTCCTCTGGATCTGTAGCAAATTTTATGCCTTCATAGTAAGAGTTATGGATCTTATTTTATCTTACTCATAAACACTGTTTAATCCTAAAAATCAATTTTTTTTTTGCCATGAAATGCACCTAAGCCAGTGACAGTCAATACCACAAACCTTTGTTTCTGTTTAACACAGGTAATGCACTAGCACCAGTAATGCAAATTTCTTTTTTCTGCATGGGCAACATGCAGCTTTCCTGTTCTCCAAAAACACAACTTGAAGGGGTATTACCTTCTATACCCCAATGTCTGGTCTCTACTGAGTTAAGCACTAGCTTCATGACCTCATTTTATCTGTGAAGCTGATAATTGATTTCTCGTTACTGAAACCATGAACCTTGCTGCTATCCATGCTAGACTGGCCTGGATTTAAGCTGCCAGCAGAGATGATGGCTATTTCTTAATCCTACTAACAATTTTCTGAGCCATGTATTGCTTCTCCGTCCCTTTCACATTTGAGATATAGCCAACGTTGTATGTTTGGGATATATCCAATGTTGTCTTAGAACCATGAAGAGTGCAATAGTAACATTAGGAGAAGTGGTGTGATTAAGAAAAGAGACATCCCTGCCTCTACATGCTCATTTTCAGAATGGTTTAATTGAATTTCCTGACATGAAGAGAGCTATTTCTGGTCATCTATTCAGTGCCTGTTGCCTTGGAAAAAAGTCTGCAATAGGATGCCATAGTCAGTTTTAACAACACAGACTTGGAGTGATATTGGAAGGGTAAAAGGGAAGAGTAGGACCTCTTACAGAGATATGTACTACAGCACAAATGGATCATCACAAAGGTCATGATTTCCAGAGAAATCAGACATGCAAAAACAACACAGATCTCATGCCCCAGTGAGGAGTGCACTGCAAAACCCTTAATCCCTTAATGTGACAGTAACATACATATTTTTCAATCATGCTACAAATTCTCTCATGGGCCTGTTGCTATGGCATGAGATGTTCCAGGGACATCAACAGATTTGATTTCTAGAACTACATTTCTAGAACTCCCCCACTTGTCTACTCCTGTTTACATTTTACCTTTCTATGTGAAAAACGTGCGTTCATTTACGTTTCTTAAACTAACTCTCACTTTGATGCCTAGAGAAAAGAGAATAAAGAAGCCAAAATAAAATCTCTGAAAACACTGGACACTAAACTACTATGCAGCAAAAATAAGGCAGATATTTCAAGACATGCTTTCTGTAGAGAGCCCTTCAGGCAAGATTCACTTTCTCAGCAGCTCTCCTTTAAAAAAAAAAAAAAAAAAAAAAAAAAGAGTGTAGCACCATTGCCAGAAGGTCAAAAAATTCAAGCTATTTGAATTGGCGGGATGGGAATAATGTATTGCAAGGGAAAGAAGCCTTCTGCAAGAACTTCCCAACAGCAGCAATGGCTGGTTTATAGTAATATAAGGCATCTTGTTTGCCTGTGGAACTTAGATGAGTGTCTTGGTTCTGGCTGGGACAGGGTTAACTGTTTGTGCTGCTTTTTAAATAATTTCTGGAGAAGCACTCATTCTTATTTCAAAAAGTTATGTTCTCTGTCCACATCTGAAATTATATATTTTCATACAAAAAAAAAAAATCCATAATCAGCTTTAAATGTTATAAAACATATATGAAAGTGATCAGATGAGGGAACAAACAGCTTCCCCTGTAGTACCATAGTAAGAAATGAAGCACTTCTCATTTTGCTCTATAAACACCTGCTTTAGAAATACATTTGCATCAGCAAAACAATCAAATACCTTTTCCACTATCCCAGACATTGGCTGGGAGTAGAGACACTCCCAGACACTTAGAAGGATGCTAAGTTAATGGGAATTCAAAAGTGCCCAATACCTCACAGCTGAACCATGGTGCATTGTGGGGTCTGACCTGAAGCAATAAAACCTGCCTGTGTTTTGGATTTTTGCATAGGCAGACACACAAACCCACCATGAATAATGGATATCTCCGTCTTGCTTCTAAGACTAAGCTCATGCTTTTCATGTATAAAAAATAACTGTGTTTCAGCATTGGCTGTTCCAGTGACCTCCATGAGACTTTTAATCAAATCTTGCATATGACTGGTGCTTCAGAGATTATTTGATTTCTTCTCAGGAAAGAGCAAGACAGCTCTTGTTTCAATTAATATTTCAGTCTCACAGAACACTGCATAATCAAAAAATGTAAGAGGCCCCTGCAATTTCAAAAAATTGAACTCAGTAATTAAAATAAAGATTAAAAATATCATGGAATCCTTATGTGGCCATAGCAGTATAAATATGCCTCACGATACCATAGCAACGCTTCCTCTTTTATTATTAAATAAATTAAGTAACTTGCAGGTTCATAAAATGCCAGTCAACGCAGACATATTTTGGGCATCACTCCATAGAGCATTCATTCCTCTGCTGCTCCTCTTCTCTTGAGCTTGTCATATTGAAACACTAGAGGTCAGCCTCCCAAAGAAAACTAACCACTGCTCTGGTTTAAATCCATGAGGAATTATGGGACTTGGACTTTACTGCATTCAGAAGCACAACTGGAGATGCAGCCATCAGCAGATTGCCAGGCTCAAACCACACAAGGGCATCAGGCTGGGGGAATGGTTTTGTTCTTAAGCCAATCTTCTTTGAGTATTTGGCTGATGGGGATTGAACCAGCTAGACAAATATCAATTTTGCATTATATTCCACAGACATCTGTGTGAAGCCTAGAGAGCTGTCAAGCACGGAGACTGAATAAACAAAAGGTTCTGCTGCATTTTTCCCAGGACACAGAATTCAGGTTCCCCTTTTTGGCTCTCTCAGATTCAGAGGAATTTCCGAAAAGGTGAAGGGGCTAGCAGCAAAAGAATAGTTTATTAAAGGTAAGAAAGTACTAACTGGCCCATAAAGAGAAAAACTGGGTTTCTTGCACCAAGAACAGAAAAATGCTTTTGTTTCTTTGCTTGTTATAATTAGCACTGTTGCATTTACCGAGGATAAACCATGCATGACCAACCTGATTGGCTACTAGGTGAAAATGAATTAATTTGGGGACAAGGGGAGAGCAATGCATGTCATTTACCTCAGCTTTAGCTTTGGACACTCTCTCCCAGAAAAGTCACATACTCAAATTTGTACATTACATTGGACGCATAGACAACTACATGGATTGAAAACTGGTGCGATGGGCAGGCTCAGAGGGCAGTGATTCATGGGTCATACTCTACCTGGAGGTAGCAAGCAGAGTACTCTTGGGGCCTGTCCTCCTTCACATCTTCATCCGTAACCTGGAGAAAGCCACGGAGGCCACTCTCATCAAGCTTGCATGTGATACCAAACGGGTGGTGGTGTCAGGGGGAGCACTTGATACGCTCAAGGGCAGGGCTGCCATTCAGAGGGAGAGGCTGGACGAATGGGCCAACAGGAACCCCAGGAAATTCAGCAAGGACCAATGCCAAGTCCTGCACCTGGGAAGAGGAACCCCTCGCAAGGACACAGGCTGCAGCTCTGTGGAAGAGGAACATTAGGTCTGGGGAGACACCACACTGGATGTGGGTCAGCAGGGACCCCTGGCAGCAATGAAGGCCAACAGCATCCTGGGCTGCATTACCAGCAGCACAGCTGGTACATCAAGGGCAGTGATTCTCAGCACTTGTTCCACCACCTCCAGAATATGGCATCCAATTTTGGGGCCTCCAATACAACTCAGGCATCAATAAATGGGAACAAGTTCAGTTCCACCACAATGATTGGTGTCTGGAACATTTACCCCGTGAGGAGAGGCTGATGAAGATGGGCTTGTTCAGCTTGACAGTGTTACAAAGAACACAGAGCCAAGCCCTTGACAGCACTGTGGGAGGATGAGGGGCAACAGGCATAATTTGAAATAGGAAAGTTACACCTTGACACAAAGAAAAACTTTTTCACCCTGGGACAGTCAAGCAGTGACAGAGGTTGCACAGGGATGTGCAGGCTCCATCACTGGATGGTTTTAGGGTCCAAATGGATAAAGCCCTGAGTAGCCTGACTTCTCCGTTCAGATGTCCTTGCTTTGAGCTGGAGTTTGAACTAAAGAACTCCTGAGGTCCCTTCCAACCTGAATGGTTTTATGACTTTTCATTTCAGAATATGCTGAATATTCCCTCCTTTCATCTTAAAGGTTAGCTGTGAAGTTACATAGTTTCCCAAATCGGAGGATTACAAATTAGGAGATCCCAGTTCCAGTCCTTACTCTATCCTTACTCTAACGCGACCACTCCTTCTATTTCAGGTTGAAAGGCTTTACACGAAGTCAAAGCCTTATTAGATAGTGGTGACCTGTGCTTCTCATCCCAGGGAACAAGCATTTTAAGGTGGCAGAAGCCACTTCACCTCAACACGCAACAGCAGTTCAAGAGTCCACAGCAACACTACACAAGACATCAGGACAGGAGGTGAGGCAAAGTAATGAAGCCATTAGAAAATGAAATATCAGCACAACATTAGGACAAGTACCAGAACAGAATTGCCCAGACTGAAAACAGGCCAGAACTCAATGTGAGAAATCTCTGTTTTGACAAAATCAGTCATTAAGGTCTCAGATAACTAAGTGCAGTGGAAGGGCAAGCCCTCCGGAACCCCAGGATCCCCACAGCCTCCTGCCACCTACTAACTAGGCTCAGTTTTGCTTATTTTGCTCAGTCTAGTGGAATCACTGCCTGCGGCATTTCCTTTGTTTGCTTGTTTGCTCACTTTGCTGAATGCCCTTTCCATCTCCAGCAGTTTCACCCTCCCTCCTTCTCCCATTTGCCTTTGCCATCACTGTTTTTATGCTCAATTAGCTCTCCATTCTCCATCCCTTCTCCCTAGGCAGGCATCACTGCACTCCTTGCTTGGCCATAACCGCCCCCAAATCTCTCTGTCACCTCCAGCCCTTCCAGAGCTAATGACCAGAACGGACCATGTGATGAAGAACATGACATCCCATCTCACCCCTGAGCTGGTGAGACAAGCAGCAGGTCTTCTGACAGGAACATGCTCAAATATGTATATCTTCTAGCTGCCAGATAACCATCGGAACAGCTAAACACTAGTGACTGCTTCCTAGTGTAATGTCTAAATTTTTAGTTACATAATTCAATGAAAATAAAGGTGGAAGAGAGAGAGAGAAAAGGGACAAGATTAAAAGGAACTATTTTCGTATGCAACATACGTCTAAATCAGGGTGTGGGAGAGAAAGGATGAAGAATGAGTGAACAATATTTTATCCCCAAATGGAAACAAAGAACATTGCAACTTTTATTCTAAAGTAATGAAATGCACGGTTGTGTTGCTATCCTCCAGACCTCAGTGGAAAACAAAAATCAGGACAAATCCACCGCAGACACAGTAGCCTACATCAGCTAACGTACCAGATGTTTTATTATAAGGAAACTGTATTTTCAGAAAGGCAGAAAATTTTGGGGCGTTTTTTTGGTGGTGGTGGTGGTTTTTTTGTTTGGTTGGTTTGGGGGTTTTTTAATGCCTTCTTCCCTCATTTTACAAAAGCTTATTACTTAAACTATACATTTGGGATCAGGTGCATAAAAGCACAACTTTAGTGAGGCTGCAGTTCCTGAAATCCTCTGTGAAGCTGGGTCTTACTGAACCTGCCTGACACAAGGGACAAACAGCATAAATGTGTCTCAGGCTTGGCAAGAAATTGCCTCAATAATCAGGTCTAGCACACACAGTGGGATCATCTGAGAAAGAAGACTACGAAACAGCTGTGGAAGTAGATAGAAAAGGAGATAAAGACAGACAGGAAAGTGCTACAAAGGACACTTCCTCCCTCCCTGCATAATTTAAGCCATGTATTTATGAAACATAGCGAAGGTCTAATTATGTTAGCTGGTAATGAACACTTAATTGTAATTAGCCACAGTTTCAAGCTGGAGGGAACAATTATTTTCATTACCGCTAATTAACGTACAGGATGCTGTGTAAGATTTTTTTTTTCCTAATTCTAACAAAGTGACCTCACCCATTTCATTGCTTTCCTCTTTTAGTATAGCAGGTTTCAGCTATGCCTTCTCTGCTGCTCATCACAACCCCATTCCATTTATTCTCTTGCTTTCATTAGTCCTTTCAAATTTTCAAGCTGTGTAATTTCTCTCCATATCACAAATACAGCAAAGCGTTAAAGTATTTAGGCATTTTCTTAGCACAGGTGTGTAGTCCCACTAACTTCAATGGGTTTCCCAGAACTGGATTTCAAAGAATTTCATTTCAGCAGGTATTTTCCTGAAAATCGTACTTTCAGTGTTATTTATGGTTGTGGGGGTGGTTTTTTTTTCCCCTCTTCATTTCCACTCTCAGGCATGTAAAAGAAAAAAATTATCCATTTTTTTGGCTGAAACATTTTGATTTTCAAAGTTATGCTGGGGGGAAAAAAAAAAAATCAATCTTTCTCACATATGAGAAAAGTGAAATGATCAGATGAAGTTATTCATATGGACAAAAACTAGTTGAATATGGGGCTTTTTTTCCTAGAATTGGTTGTTATATGGCATCCAGCACTACCATCATGAAGACCATACACTATTTTTAGTTTCTTATCTTCAAATCAGTGGTGATCTGCCATTCTCACTGAATCCATTATCAGCTCTTTCTTCTGCTGTCTTCTCCTGACAATCAAGAACTGGGACTATAGAATCAGGTTCAGCTTCACATCTTTGATATCTTCTTGGTAACATTTCAAAACAGTCTGCTATATGATCATCCAGCAATTACCTTCTTATTCCTCTTTGTCTTTGGGATTGAGTAGGACTGTTTCTAATTCTTGTCTTGGCTACCACATAATTCCCAACAGATGTATTATTAGAACAGAAAATTATAGTCTTTTACCAAACCTAGCACATTCTGAACACTCAAAATGCAGGCAGCACTACTCAGCACATTTCAGCTTGGCAATCCTTTCAAAAAACAAAATTTGCATTTAAAATTGGCCTTTCCTGATTTGTGGCATAATGATAGGCCAATGGGGGAAAGCTTGCACTCCTCTTGTGTTTCATCTAGATTGTATAAACAGAAAGATTACATTGTCCAGAGAGTATTTGTGAGAAATATTAAAATCCAGTGAAACAGTCATAACTCACACACATGCTTGGTACCATTTCAAGGCAAAAGGAGTCCAGGATTTTTAAGCATATAGGCCACGGTCTTGCATGTTACTCTGCTATTTAATTCAGTTAATGAAACAACAACAACAACAACATAACTGGGAAGAATATAAACCCCAATTTTTCAAGGTACAAACCAGACTTTACTAATTAGAGATTAGGATGACATCAAAGGGGAGGGCACTACCTTTCCTGACATGTTCATCTGAAGCACCTGGTACTGCCTATTACTGTCAGATATGGACACCAGAGCAAATTGACTGCATGGTTAATCCAGTGCAATGATTCCCATGTCTTCTGCTAGTCATTGCCATGTCGGAGAAAGAGGAATATTGATCTCTATCCTCATATGCTGCAACTAAATCCAGGCATATTATGGCCTTTGAGAACCATTACAAAAAAGTCTCACTACAGTGAGCCCACAAAAACAATTATCATGTCTCTGTAAACTACTAAACAGGAACAACCATCCCTGACATCATCCTGTGACAGTCTCTGCTACTCCATAAACTCCTTATAGATAAGTGCCAGACCTGGTTTTCAGTCTGCAGTAAGACCTTATGCAAATCATCAAGGCTGACACTGTTAAATAGGTTGGGGCTTGTCACAACTCAGTACAATGAATCACTGAATATTGAGCTGCATGGATTGCCTGGGTTGGTTACTACTAGCAGACACAAGGGTCCGAGAAAACATTCCTCAGAGATGGTTCAGCTGATTCAGTTCAAGTACAACTTACAGACTTACCTAAAGAGCACGTTTGTTTTCATAGAGTAGGACCCACCACTTTACAGACATCCATTCAGGACAGACAAAAAGCCCTTATGTGAAAACTAATTCCCCACAGATTAAACGTTACCTTATGTGATAAACCCACAATAATCTACCATAATGTAGGTTAATGTAAAATGTAATTTTAATATTTTGTGTTTCTTTCCTACTGCACCTCCTACCTTGGCTTATGTTTGTTTGGAGCGGTTTTTCAAACCAGTTTCCCCCCATGGCTGACACTAATGAATAAAGAAGCTCCAAAGATACTCAAAAGAGGTATTTGAAATCCTCCATGGCAGTACATAGGTAGACTAAAATAGCTCACAGCACTCGGGCTATTACCAGGAGGCATGTTTTAATATGACAGACGCATAGCAGCTCATCTTCTCCAAAAGCAGGGAAGGGAGAGAAGGAACAGCAAGTTCTGTGAGCACTTTGCGACATCCCCAATTTATGTAATCCACAAGTTAATGAGAAAAAGAATTCCCCTGGTGAAGTCCCAAGCAGCTAATATGATATGTCCACTCTTCCTATAGTTCTTTAATTAAAAGGAAAAAAAAAACCACACCACACTAGTCACTGAAGATGCAATTAGATTTCCCTGCAGCTTCTGAATAATTTTGCGATTTTGTCCTTGACGGGAGGTAAAGGAATAACGCATATCATGAGGGCCAAGCCTATTTCAAGGAAAGAGGCCTTTCCTGCAATTTTTTCCACAGATAATTCAGAAACCAGATTCTGTGAATTAAGGTCAGCAAATCAAGTGACATAAAAAGAAAATTAAATCATAAGCTGTGCTGTTGTAATTCCTGAAGTGCAATGCAGGACTCCTTACCCTCAAAGCATTAACACCACCATGCACAAATCAACACAAGTAGAAAGAAACTTTATAGTTTGGCTATCTGCTTGAGTGTTACTATGCTGAAATACAATATACAAAAACATGTATTTACCACTATATTCATTGCGGTGACTACACATTCTCTGGTAGAATGGAAAGAGAAGCCCTGATGCAGAGCCTGGAAAACATTATCTGTCCCATGTGAAACCCTGTCATAAAGGCATCTTCAGCTGCTGGAAGTCTGGAATGAAATAAATTTTGCAGCCCTGGACAGTGGAGCAGCTCCTCAGCAGCTTCTGTGCGCAGCACAAGCCTGGCCCCTAGCAGATGAGCACCTGGGGAACCTTGCTGTGGCAATTTAAGACGCTGCTATCTGCTCTTCCCCTCAGTGGGAAGGATGCATTGGACAGGCGACCATGCCCCAGCAGCCACCACGCCAGTGACAGCATCTCAGTCTGCACCAGGGACGAAAAAGAGATTTGAACAGAGGCAACAGACTTTGAGCCATAGTAGCTGCTGAAAACACAGATGTGTTTCAGCGTCAGTCTGCTGCTCTATGTTGGGGCAGCAGCTCTGACACGGGTCAATCCTCAGAGAGGCAGGAGAAACTTATACTGCTATTGCCAGATGCATAGCATCCGTAAAAGCCTTAGGAGGCCCTGGGCAGAAGTTGGGTCTTCTATGGCTCCCCTGACACACTGTCCTCCAAATTCATTAAACACCGCTCTGACTCAGTTAGCAATTTAACCCATAAAATTTGAGAGATCTTTCTACTACAGCATGGCTGTGAGGGGCAATAGATCTACTCCTTCCACTCCAAACAGTGGGAATAAAAGTATGGGTTTGATTTACTTTTCCTCTTTTTTTCCCTTTATTGCAGCATAGCCTGAAAATAAAGGAAAAAGCAGCAACTTTAGATCAGTATCAGAGGACACGTCAGATCACACGGCTTCTGAGGAAGACAGAATGACAGCCGAGATGGCAAGGAGAATTCCCTGGCCTGTGTCACTCAGATCCCTTACATTGTTTTCAGTTTTTCATGTTTCTTTTCATACATCCTAGAAATGCAGACCTCTGCAGTTGCCATGAATCTTAATTATGGAAGAATTCCTATTTTTGGAGGGACAACAATACAGCCTATACCATTCACAGGGTTCAGGCACTTAAAAGGAAACTGTACTCCTCAGGCATGTTAAGTAGCAGGGCTAGGGGAAAAAACCAACAAGGTAGTGATGAGTTTAAAAATTTCTGGCAAGTTGAAGTGCTAGCAAGCAAAGAGAGGCTGCAGGAAACTTTTCTGACTAGTACTCTCAAAATCGGGGTACAGGCCAAAAGGAATCGTACTATATATGGAGTTAAGATTTTATTATTAGTTTAATTAACATCTTGCCAAACTAAATTAAAATTCACTAATTATTATTAGTTATTAGCACAACTGCAATAATACTAACACTCATAGTCCATAATAATACAGAAAAGCGTCATACAGTTACAATTTTTACATACACAAAAAATCCTCTTAGTAGTATATAGTATCTGCACTTTTTCTATGGTATTGTATTCACCCTTCCAGCGTCCATCTGTTTAATGGCTTCAGTTTTCCTTGAGGGGAATGAGGGTACAGCTGATGACAAGTCATCAGCATCCTGAGGTCTCCACCGGTAGGAGTTCAATGTTCACGCTGCCAGTCCCTTGTTCCTCCTCAGTCCTCAAATCCACTATGGGTCATTTTCATGTTTTCTTGACAGAGTCTGTTTACATTATCTTTCTTTCGTTTGGTTCCCAATTATTTGTTGGGGGGTTTTTTGTCATTCTCTGTTACCTCTACACTGGCTTTACCCAATGACAAGGCAGCTCTCCTGTAGTGACTGCTAACTGACTGGAACCTCCAACATCACCTTGCCTTTTCACTCGGCTACAGAATCTTTTATTTTTACAGATGGTTGCTTGCTATTACTGTAAAATAAAGCTAAACTGAAGTCAAATGATGCCATCATCACCTGACTGCTGGACAATCACAGCTAAAATCAGCCTGGCTGGGACAAGCCCAGAGAGTCCCTTGCAGCACTGTGTCGATACAAAGCCTGCAGCCTTGGACTAGGAATGACAAAAATCCTATTCACTGGCCTGTGACTGTTCTGATCAAGTCTGATCCATTGGATGTAAAGCTTTAAAAGCTGAGAGACAGCAGGCTCTTTTACAAGTAGTGCCAAAAAATGTTACAGTCCATACTTTAACGAACTTTGGGGTAGGCGGACCTATCTGCTCTGCAGTAGCAGCTGCCGTTCTCGGTGGGTTATTAAGATAATCCCACTTGAAGAGGAGCTCTTAGATAACTTACTGCAAGTCGAACCTCACTTTTAGCATCTACTTGGGGCAGCTGTAGACTAGTGACATGTAACAGGGAGAAGGTTTGGATTAAGGCCACCTTTGCAATTCCAAATTCCACTCACGATGTGAGTGGAGGAAGAGTATTCCCTTAGTTTGTCACTTCATGCTGACAGTGGAAGCCATCAGCAATCCCTAGGAGAAAGTACTTCTGCTTACTGCAAGGTATAAGGGACTTCCCCAGAACCTGGAACAAGTTGTTCCTATCTGAAGGAATTAGTAGCAGCTGGAGAGCAGACAAGGAGACCTGTCTCCAGCAGCCACATGTAGTCACTTCTGTTTATTGGTATGGCTTGATAGAGTACACCTTCACGTCCTAGGCTTGAAAGCTTTTCTGAAGTGATCAGAACTCCTTCCTCGCCCCCAATAAGTGTGAGGCTGGGATTTAGGCACTGTGAAGTTTGAGTATTGCATTTTCACAGAGGATGTGGTTTGCTGTTGAACAAATGCCCCGTTTTGGCATACCCATACTGTGCCTTTATATCCCCACATCTTTTAATTAGGCTATAAAAGCTTATTGAAAGCTTAGATCTAAGTGAATCACACTTTCCAGGGTAAATTAGGGTTGAAAGATTCCTAGTTGCCAGTAGGAAGGCTGGAAGTTGAGCACCAGTGATGGGAACGACTATGACCCGAGTTCCCCCAGGTAATTCTGAACCTCACTCAGATTTTAAGCCTTCCTGTTCCCTACCAGCTTTTGCAGATAATTATAAGGCCCTGTTATAGTCACAACATTTTTTTTTTTTACATTGTTAATCCATAAAACACTATAAAGTAGAAATAAAAGATTGAATTTTTAAGAAGTGTTCAACACAAAGAACTAAGTATGTGGTTAATATAACAATGTCCTTCTAAGTTCCCCTGATAATATGTGACTGAAATCTAACAAAAAAAATTTACTCTTTATTAAAGAAATGTCCCTTGCCCTTCCCCACAGGATTAGTCTAACTTATCTGCCTCCTCAGGATCTTACAGCTGTCTCGGATACAGAGACCTTTTAACTTGCCAGGCAGTGCAAGATCTAAATCTCTTTCCTAGCAAATGGCCTAAATAATTCTATTCTGTAAGTTATGAAAGCCTAACAGTCTCTCCTGATCTCATCTGCTCACAACTTTAAAGCATTTGAAACCTTAATAAATAAGCCTTCTCCAATTCCCACACACACACACTACGTTAACACAACTAGCTCAATGATCAGGTCTGCAGTGAGCTTCCACAGTCTGAGGTGGGAAGGGGTGCGTGTTTGCTGCACTTCCCTGCTCTTGCTGCAGCAGTGAAGATAGCAGAGCAACATCCCTTGCTGCTCAGCAGCACCCTGACTGCAAGACCATAAAACAAGGACAACCTACATCACTACCAGCCGAAAAAACTAGGGACCTTTCTCTGTCACCTCAGCTCAGCATCACTTCCCTGGAGGGCCAGCATCTCAACAAGATTTCTTTCTTAGTTCAGATCTGTGTTATGTACTTTATTTTAAAAGTTTTTTTTAGTTTGGTGGTTTTTTTAATTATCTTTATTGGATGATGGGCATTAGGATGCTACAGTACATCCAAAGGTAAAGAGAGAAGACAATAAGATCAAGGTTTAAGTGTGTGTCAATAGAGGGCATCTAATTATTTTTGAAACAACTGCTGTTCTTCTTGATGAGGACTTCTGGCAGTACCATTTCTCTGAGGATTTACACAGAACAGCAAAACTAACCCAAATCTTGTTGCTCTGGATAATCTAGCTCCCATTCAGGTCCAAAAATTTGAGGATCAAGCCTGCATCATTCTCCTGTCTCCTCAGGGAAGTTAATACACCCTGAGATTCTTTTGGAAGCATCAGTGTTCACTGCCAGAATGAACTAAGAGCAAGGGAGGTGGTGACAAGCACTATTCAATGCAGCATGTACTAACAGAGCCATTTGTTGGGCTTACCTCCTTCAGGTGCACCATATGCTCCCCATGAAGACAGAACACATTTCACGCAACAACAGCTTATTGGCCTTTCACATCCTACAAGGTCAGCAAAACCTTCTCCAGAACCTAGGGCAAAATCATACAGCTCAATTAAGGAAAAATCCCAAATGAATCCCAGAAGGTACTGAATATATCCCTTTCCATTCATCTATTGATAAATTATAGTAATATTAAAGAGGCACAGCATACAGATGTTTTATTTAAGCCATTATTAGAACTGAAACTTACAGTGATTCTTTTGTTTCCATGGATTAGTGATTGGGCTACAGACCAAATTGCCATACTGTCAACTTCCACAGCCTAAAAATTTCATCTGTATTAAAATGGTGATTTTCAGAGGCCAAAAAGCTAAATTTACTGCTAAATCAACAGAGTCCTGCTAAATTACAACAGCAAGGAATGCAGCACCAAAACTCAATGAATTGGATTTGGCTTGAATCACAGAGCTGACAGCCTCTGTCTCTCAAATCACCTTTCAGCAGATGAGCAAACAGGCAATGACAGAGCCCAACAGCATCCTAGCTCTCCCGTGCCGGAAGGGAAGGAGCACCGAGAGAGAAATGAGGATGTGAAAACCTGTCAGAGACAACCTTTCCAGAGGGCCACAAGAAATAAATCTCAGCCTCATGTGCTTGGCATCATGGAGGTCTTGTTACTCGATAAATCAGAAATAGGTATTTGCTCCTGATCAGCGTCTCCACTCCACTTGCATGACCACCACCTGGTTATCTCCTCCCTATCTCAGAAGTAGACAAAGTCAAGCTGCTTCTTATAAAGCACTTTTAAGTCCTACAGGATAAAGCATAAAATCTTATTTGTTATTACTGTATAACTATCAGGGATGGCTCCCTGAGGCGATGGTGAGCCAAGAGCTAGCAGCGGCCACAACACAGGCTGGGCAGGAAGCCCACTGACAGGTTCAGCACCACAGCACCCACAGAGTGGGTGGTGATAGCAACATGTCCTATCAACAGTCCAGTGATCATCAGCAGATGTCAAGGACCAAGCCAGGTCCAAGGTCAGTTCAGGAAACCCAAACGATCTAGGAACAGACCTAGGAACAGCTACAACTACAACGTAGTGCAAAGACTGGGTCCCTAAGCCAGAGCTTCGGCCCATGGGCAGAGGATGTGGCCGGGGTCCCAGATGAGGCTGGGCAAAGCCATTAAGGCCTGTGGTTGACAAGGTGTGAAGGCCAACAGCAACTCCAGGAACACCTTCTCAGCAAAGCTAAGCCTTTCCCACAAGAACTCTGGACTTCTTTCAGATGACCAAGCTTCAATAAATTGCTGACTGATAAAGAAAGGCCTGAGAGAATTTTTTTGTTCAAAATTTGATCCGTGCAGGTGTTATCAGCTAAGAGGGGACTGAACTGAAGTTAATTATTTGGTGCAAATTACAGACAAAGCAAGTCTGTACTGATACACTGCTCTTGAACCCAGTTGGCCATCGCAGTCCTGCTGAGACAAACTGCCCAGATCTGGCTCCAGGTTCTTCAGGATGGACCTGCACACCCTAGAGACAGAAGCACCAGTGTGGAGAAGCATTACCCCCGAGAGAGCAGGAGTCACGTTGGGCCCTCCAGCCTGCGGGCAAATTTCACGTAACTATTGCAGAGTATCCCAAGGCTGTACAGTTTTCTCCACCACCTGCACCAATCCACATCAATAATCAGTGCAACAGACGCATCTTTGCCTCTCCCAAGTTTTCTTTGGGGCAAATTGTGCCCCAGAATGGATGGGAAGTATGTCACGGCGCCAACCTCAGCTGGAGCCATTTCTGCTCAGCTATTCCACTGTCCACTACATGCAAAGGACAAACAAGATGTCCACCGGCCACCAGTGACCGCACCTTCACTACGTACCACCACCAAGGGGTTGGAGACTGTTGCCTCCTGCACCTTTGCTGGGGTGAATCACGTGAGTTCGCCCTCTGCATTAGGCAAAATGCCAAGATATTAGCCCAAACCCTTCAGACTGTTTGAAGTAACTCGAGGGCTCTGCCTGCAGCGGGTTAGGGAACGTTTGCACAGCGCGCTGCTGGCAGGGCTCTGGAGACTGTAACCTCTGATGGAAGCGGGGGGTTATAAGGAGCAGGGGCACAAAAGCTAAACCTTCTTCAAGCAAGCTTCAGAAGAGGCCCTTTGCCTCTAAGCTCTCAAAGGAGAGATGAATTTCACTTCTGATTGAAGACTGATGTTATGCTTTAGCAGCTAGTGATCTCTGAGTAAAATAAAAAGCTGATTAGAAGTCAAGAGTTGGGCACTGGCTTGAAGTTAATGAAGTTAATTTATCATAGATCCTGCTTCAAGTAAAAATAACAGACTGTGTCTCATGAAAGTCTGGGATAATTGTTGCTCCGGCCCTGGTCAGCACTTCCAGAGAGAACAGCAAAATTAGTGGTCAAGGAAATAAAACGTACATAGTGATTTATATACAGCCCTGGGTAATATCAGTGAAATTAGTGAAATTAGCTCGAGATATTATTTCTGCTCCTTAGGTAAATTATTTGAAACAAATGTCAGGCAAAACCTAATTCTTATATTAACTGAAATTGGCTTGAGTGAGAATGCATTTCCAGGGGTGTAAACCTGGGGGAAAAAAAAGAGAGATTAATGCATCATGATGCAGAAAGTAAAGCAAAAGGTCTAAACAACATGAAAGTTTCCTTCATTAATGATTTGTAAGGAAATTATCTAGATGGCGTACTGAATATGTTAAAATGCCAGAGCCTACTGAAGGTGGAGTTTTGCTCTATCAAAGCCAATGCAACACTCTCTGTTCCTCTCCCCCTCAAAACACATTCTGAATGTTCACATCCTATCATAATACACTACAGAAAGAAGCCAAATGTGCACTAGTGATGGGAATTCAAAATGGAGTCAACAAAATATTTGAGGTTCAAATGTTTCTTTGGATGTGAAAGTAACACTTGCAGTATGTGCTAAAATGGCTAAAATAGGTAGATAAGCAGTATGTCTGATTTATTAATATTCACTGGCTTGTCTACATAATAAAACAATGTCTGCAACAAATTATATTGTTTACTTTGCTAGTCTAACAGCACGATAGGGGCAATGATGGTAAGAGATCATACTGAGCCCACAGAGATGTTATCTAATATTCAGTGCTCAGAGACACTAAGAACTGAAGGAAGAACACAAAAGATTTTAGCATTTGGGAGCTTGGCTTTGAGCAAATGCAAAACAATTATGGAAGTACAATTCTGCCTCACTAATGTATGGAAAAGCTTGCTACACAAAGAAGAAGAAATACTTAAGAGACAGGGGGTGTATAACAAATTCATCTTGGACAAGTTTAAGGGCAGCAGGAGCCAATGCAGTTTAACAGGAATGTAAAAGCAATAAGCAAATGTCTTCTAAAAACACAACCACTCTCTCAGGTAGGATTGAGAGTTCTGAAATAAAAATAAGAAAAAGAAGCATAAACAGAAACATTGAATTTCAAATTACAAGGACTGTTCCAAGTAACTGTTGAGGTTATCTTAAGAACTACAGTCACCACAGACAAAAGATAGCAAAAAAAAGTCAAGCCCTGAAGGAAACAGTGTAATACTGAAGAGGAGCAAGGAAAAAATAAAATACAAAGATTGCATTTATAGAGATGATAAAAACCTAAGGACCTCTAAGCCAGACAATTGACTTGCAAGTGCCATAAAGAAGTGGCTCTACTCTTTTCACTTCCAGGTGGAAGCAGTTGTGAGTAGAATGTGATTAATCAATGCAGGGCAGTAGAGAGAAACAGGAGTGGGAAGCATTAGCCGAGTTAACTCCTTTCCATTATCTTCCCATCCCAACATTTCTTTTGTCTTTATCCTCATCCAGCCACTCTTCCAAATAATCATCCTAAACAAGTTTGCTTTTTAAGACATGTAAGTACTAAAACCATAACCATTTACTCCTGTAGCACTAGCATGTCTTCAGCTCTGTGTGTACAACTGAATCCTCCGCATCCAGTTGCTGCATTAAGGCTGCATTATTATATTTCATAAGCAACGACAGAACGTCCTGACCCTCACATCTCAAAAGTGCTGCTCTGTTAAAGATAGGAGCATCCTCCTAACTCCTTGAATGTGTCTTGAAAATTATACTCTCTATGAACCAGAAAAGCATACTTAGAGGTTTTGACGTTTATGGAGATGCTGACACAAGGACTTAAACCTTGTCTCAGTCAGCTATGAGAAACTCCTTGGTTTCTCTGTTTGTGACTTACTCAAAGCAAAGTGCTCATCAACTTCACTCATCATCATACAAAAGACCAAGCCAAAAGCTTTTATGCCAAGAAGTAAGACTGCTGCTGTCAGTGAAGAGTTTGTAGTCAAGAGCCAGTCCTTGTCCTAAAGAGCTTATCCTGCACAGTCGTCATCGGTCTGCTCTGTAGAGCTCTGCAGGAAGAACTTGCATTTCATCTGTCAAGCACCAACCACAGCAAGTGGCACAGACAAATAATGTGTGTCCAAAGGAGCCAACGTGACAGGTGAGCTGAAAAATGCTGTGGGAGAGGTGGGCAAGAACTGCACTGTCATTACACCTCCTGATTTCAATATGCATTGGCATCTCATACTTATTTTTAACTGGTTTAGCTAATAGTAGTGGTGATGAGAAAGCAATGCCTCAGTGTAGCCAGGCAACCCTCACCCAGGGTCAGCAGTGAGGTTTGTACAAATACTCAGGACACTTTCATGTCCATTATCACCACTTCTATTAGGGAAGGTAGAAGGAGGAACAAAAGCAGATTTGAAAAAAAAAAAAAAACCACTGCAATAAGAGAAACAACAAATTCCACCAGAGCTTCTTAAAACTACTAGAATTGAGCATATAATGTGAAAACACACCTTACCATGCTTTAAATAAAACTTCAGATGCGGGAGATAGAGAGATATATATTGCATACAAGAGTATGCATAACCATTTGGATATCAGTAATTAAGGAGTACTTTCTGAAACAAACACTTTATGATATTCCAAACAGACTTGCATGAAGCAGACAGGGTGGCTGGTTCGCTAGGAGCAGGCTGACAGCATGCTCAGCATTCCCAGCTGGTTCTGGAGCCACCAGGTACGTGGCAGTCCTTTCAAATAAAGGCTTTCTAGACAGAATCAAATTTTATTTGAATGGCAGCAAATCCTCATGCAGAGAGTCTGACAAGCAGCACAGCTCTCCACAGACTGATATTGCTGACGGGCAAGAGTGCCCGGTGACTGTTGTGGGCTCCAGTCACATTAGGAAAAGGAAACTACAACTCAGGAGCTCCAGCTCTATGAGGCAAAACAGCCTCTTGTAACAAGAATCAACAGGCACGCCTGGGAGCCACTCACATGTCCTTTCTTCCACCCCATGTCCATCAACAGGCTGGGTAGAGCAAGAGCAGTAGAGAAAAGAAAAAGAAAGGAAAAAAAAAAAAAAAAAAGATCAGATTTCACTCACTCAGATGACTAACTAAAACAAACTTCCTGTGTGGGAAGGAGAGCAAACAAAATTAAGGTGCTGAAGAGGAAGACAGACCTTATTGCTTATTTTACCCACATTCTTGCTGTATCACATGCTTCATCGTTGTTCCTGTCATGACATTACCCACCAGAAAGCAGGTGGCTGAAAGATGCAGTGAGCAGCTTAGGAAAAAGAGCCCAGAATAGTCAATAGCAGAGGTAAAACAAGCAGGTGACAAGGAGCCCCCCATGCTTTGGGTAATAGTCTGTTCACAGGAGAGGGCCCCGACATGAAAAAGACTCAGAAAAGGGGTGGGGGGGGGGTGTACTTCTGCAGTTTATAGAAAAGTAGAGTTTAAGGGTGGGTTGCAAAATAAAAAGGTCATGTTTTGTTTTTTGTTTTTGTTTTTGTTTTTTTTAACAGCCAGAAAGCAAACTTCTCTTCACTCTACAAAGATATTAAGGCTGCAGTTCAAAGTCAATACTGAAGTTGTTAGCACCTGCTCAGCCCCCTGCATCCAGCATTCTAGTTAAAGGTCCTTGCTGACACTTATGCAGCCCTAGCCCAGTGCTGTTCCTGCTGCAATAATGTCACCAGCAATCAGCTTTCTACTCATCACTCTCCCACTGCCTATCCCTGCATCTTCCCTTTCCTGCCTTGTGGTCCTGGGCTGTGCTCCCTGCACTGGAGTGTCTCTTCTGAGGCCCATCACAGACCACCTTTTGCCACAGATGGTCCACATTAACATTCCTCTCCCATAACCCCTGTGGAAAGACTAACTCATTTTGGAGCATCATCATTTTAAGAGTTTTGCATTATCTAGCTTGCCTCTCCCACAACTGCATCGTTGTCTTTGGGAGTATCTCTTTCAATATCCTTAAGCCTTCCCTTTCTGTCACATATCAGCGTTTTCTAAAAGTCCCAAAACACTTCTTCCGCATATCTTATACTAAAATAGCTGCTGTCTATAAAAACAGACAATATGCAAAAGAAACCACATGGTCACAAGTTTATTCATATTTTGCTGTGGTACAAATAATCACTCTGGCACCACTTGCAGCACTAGGGATCTAATTTTCAAGTCAGAAAGACTTCAGTTTAGCAGTGTAAGACTCCAGAATATGCAGTCATTCTGCAGAATTGCAACTTCGAACTGCTTCCTGCAGATACGGCAGAATCACTAATATTCAATGTCATTTGCTGAAAGTGTAAGACAACTGAAGCATGGCCCATCTGTAATTATAGATTGTCCTGTCAGTGAAAAGAAAAACATTTCATTCATACATCACTATCCTCTTACAAAAATTATTCCCCATTCATCCATGAATGACATGGGAATTTTGCCTCAGCTGACAGTCCCTGATTCATAAGCCAGAAAGTACCTCCTATCTCTCTATCATTTAAAAGCACATCCTTCAGGCCATGTGCTCTATCCACTTGTAAAAATACCCTCTTAGCTGTATAGTGTTTCAGTTAAACCTCCAATAGTAGTGTGTGGCTCTATCATAAGGGAATAACTACCTAATAACTGCTTCTCCTCTCTCTATCTAGAGCAAAGACTTCAGTTTGATTATATCATGGAAACTTGTGGACAGCAGAACACCATGGTCTTATTCCAAGT
The DNA here is from genome assembly GCA_013400755.1 of Pelecanoides urinatrix. Classification (NCBI taxonomy): domain Eukaryota; kingdom Metazoa; phylum Chordata; class Aves; order Procellariiformes; family Procellariidae; genus Pelecanoides; species Pelecanoides urinatrix. The sequence goes on along the minus strand of VZTQ01014808.1, from coordinate 392,504 downwards.
AGATAAAATTGTCTGGATTACTATTAGTAAATTCCCTTCTACAGGATGGAGGATTACCTGCTAGAAAATTTTTATAACCATCTGGTTTATCAACATATCCAAGCACACAAGTTTTGTGTGCTATAGGACCAAATGCCACAGCCATCCTGGCAGTATTCATTTATCAAGGCACTAGAAAAATATTCTCATTGTCTCCATATCCACACCCCTACCACTCCTAATTTAAAATACTTACCGGTGTGAGATTTTTTTTGACCCTTTTTCAAATGTGAATTTTTTAGGCAAAGCTTGTTTGGTACATCTCTAGGAAACTGATTATTCAGGTTAAAAGTCCTTTACGTGGAACGGGGTTATCAGCATGAGGCAGTAAGATAGCTGTACTCCACAGCAATAAGAGCTAAAAAAGCGTAAGATCAAAGTTTGGAATATTCAAGGCAGGCAATTCTCAGCTTGTAACTCTAGATATAATTCATTACCAGAAAAGCTGAAATGAGTGAAATCATGTCCTCTCTGAAAATACCTTATGCCAGTGTCCAGGGTTTTGAGCCATCTGGAAGGATGCGGCACAGATAACACCCAAGTGTACATAAAATACTTCCTCCATTGGAGCACACAGCCACCATAGCATGCAAGGAAAAGCGTTTCTGAGAAAATAAAGAATGGAGAGCTAAAACCAGAAAATAAGGATAGACCACCAACTCAAAAGAAGCAGATGCTGAATGTCTTGTATTTCACATAAACACTGGAGGAAATAGTAACCAATGAAAAGGAACCAGGAGACAATATTAAGTTCCCCAAAGTTCCTGCAATGGGCAGAGATTCCTACTCTGATACTTCAGGTTTTAATGGTATGAACATTGTTTGCCTCCCCACCTCAAAACACACACACACGTTTTCTGAGTTTCTGACCTTCTTCAAGCCATTTCCAGAGTGTGGTTGAACCAACAGCTCTAACCAAGATCTAGATGCGCAACCCTACACTACTGCCCTTCCAATTTTTCCTAGCTGCTCAAGGAGATGTTATCCTCTGCCCCCACTGAAACTAATGTTACATCCAGTGCTTCCAAAGGAAACCTCCACTTCTGCTCCCAACACATGTCTGGCACAGATTAAAGCCTGAACAGCTGTTCAACAGCTCTGAACATAGCAAAAGAATGAATTGGTTGAAAACTTCTTGTTATTTTACTCCTAGAAGGCAAGCAAGGGCGCTGCATCATCCCTGGCACATCGAATCCCACAGCATCAACAGCAGAAGTCATGACCGCAAGGAACTGCAGTTCAGAGGAGATGAGGGCCAGGAGGTAGAGAAGAACAGCTCAACCAGACTCCATGTCCCCTTAGCACATAAATAAATCTTTTATCACCTCTGCCTGTTACAAAAACACAGTTAACATCTATTTCTTTGTTTCTTTGATATTAACTAGGAAAAAGGAATGCCTGTTGGGCCAGCAGCTCTCACACTTCTGTGCCTCCTGCAATTTTTTTTGAGACATGCTGGCTCGTTTGTTAATGCTAAAGGCTGATAAGGATTCCTGAGTGATGGATACAGATGTTTTTCCTTTTGATAGAAAGATGCCTCCACCGGAGCATCATTATTCCCTAAAGGCATTGGTGGTTGTGGCTCCATTTTCATCAGTATAAAAATCAAAGTTGCAAAGATTGCATTTGGGATACTAAACCCCTCCTGTTTTGTCCTGACTAATTTCAGCCAATAATAGTATAGTAAAACGGTATAATACAATAATAAAAAGATAAGCATATGTGTACTGTGCAATGAAGCACAGAAATAGCTCAGAAAAGACACCAGAATCTCTTCTGACCTTCAAGATGGCTATAAAACATTGACACCAAGTTGTGTATTTTCTGTACCTCATATTTTAACAGGTCAGTTTAAAGATCTCGTATGGAATAGCATGCACTGTGACATAGACTCCATTGTGCAAGAGACAGAATCCCAAACTCAAAAAGCAGCAACTCTTCAAATGTTGTGTGGAGAGCAGAGCTCTTTGTTCCATTTTCATTGACCCAAATAGGAATTGTGCTTTTATTACATCTACAGAAAGAATGCAACATCTTTCTGTCAACAATACTCTGTCCTGAAAGGCAGAGACTATCAGAGCTTTTCCTCCCTGCAAAAAAAACCAACCAGAAATAGCTCTCTTTCTTTTACTCATTCACAAACTGTGGCTGATCATCAAAACCTTTCAACTTCTCATTTTCAAGCTTTTCAAAAATCACAATACTTTGGGGTAAAAGCACTGTCAGGTTCTGCCTTCTCCAGGCTGCAGGATTATGTTTATCTTATTTTGCTATTGAACTCTTCAGTACTTCTATTGCATTGCAAAGCAGGGAGTCCTTACTCATAGCTATACCTCATGCCCTTCTTGATTATTTATGAATACTTCTTATTTAACTCCATTGTTGGATCAGTCAAGACTGGATTGAGGCAAAACATTCTCAGTTGAAGGTCCTGAGTATGAAATTCAGGCAGAGAGCACAGCACATAGTCCCTGGGACAAAGCCCTTGCAGTGCCTCTGCAAGTATTTTCAACAGCTTTATTCTTAACGGTTTTATGGGAGCTATTCACTCTTCTCTTGATTTTGTTTTACAAGCTGTATGTTTCTAATAGGGTTCTTCCAGCCCTCTGGGATCTCTTGGAAAGTCTTTCTTCTGACACTTTTCTTTGGTACTAATATGGTTTGCTATTTTGTCAGATTTTTTCTTGCAAGTTAGCTCTTCATTGTGGGAGTAGCTTATTCTGGAATTAACAGTACATGTTTAGGGCACTGAATGGCATGCTGACACCTATGAACCAGGAGCATACTGCACAAGTAATATATATTAAGCAAGGGTAATAGCAAGAGGGAAGAAGCTGAAGATGGAAGGGCTCTACATTAACATCGCAGGACCTAGGAAAACAGACTGCACAAACCAATACTAATCCAACAGGAGGGGGAAGGAACGGAGGATCGATACATGCTTAAAGCCAAAACTTTATGGTACAACGGTCTAAGGTTTGTCTAATAAAAGTGGGTGTGCCTACACAGGCATACACACACAGAGATGTCCCAGGAAATCAATTTTTACTTTAAAAAAATGTAAATCGGAAAAACACTAATGTGGATGCATAGCTACTTGATATACAAGGCTCCTACAGCAGTGTAGGCACCTCCTTTAATGTCACCAGACAACTTTGAATCTAGCCTTATATGGAGATGGAAAGTGGATTTTATCTGGATCATGAAAAGAAAGCTTGAGTTTCTCGGCTGCAGTATTTTCTTCACCACAGAGAGAAGCGATCTGCTCAGTCCCCATTTTCTTCTCCCTCACAACATCTTATCTAAGTTTCTTTTTTTCAGCTGGTTGTATAGAGCTTCCTTACAAATCAGTGCCTTCCTAGAAGATGAATAGATATAGATATATATGGAATTTTTATGAAAAGAGAAAGTGCAAGAGAAAGAACAGTGCTTAGTTAATTTAAAATACTTAGAAATATGACCTGCAATATCAGTAGGTACAAACATACACTCTATCAACCCAATTGCTGATAAAGATTTCAAATCCCTACTGAAAGTCAGTAAGCACAACTCCTTCTTTTAAATTATACTAAGTTGGAAGTTTGCTAGAGAAGAAACAGTTTTCTCTCTTGCTATCTTAAAGAGTTCCTCTCCTGCTTCATTCAGACCTTGGCCAAGCTTTTCTTACTTACACAGAACTAAATAGTTTCTTCTTTCAGTTGCAGTCTCTTGGGGAAGTATTCTTGCTCAGTCACTACACCAGAATGACTTAGACAAATGCACACAGTTCTTTACCAGCTGTACAGAAGTATCTTCTGAAGTCAAGTCATCTTTCATACAGGTCAGATGCACAAAGGCATACTAAAACCTCTCAGTTTGGTTCCCTGTGCTGTGATGCCAGAAACACCTATAAACAGCATATAAAAAAGTGCATTCAAGATCAGTTGTAGGATAAGGAGCATTTAATCTTAAGCTTATTATTTTTAATATGCATTTATGCATAAACTGAACTGTGGTTGGTTGAACTGCAATTTGTTAAACTATCATTCCTCATTTGTATAGCACAATAATGATATATCATTCTACTCTTACAACATGTATTAGACAAAAAGCTTATGTCTACATCATTCATTTGATAATACAGAAATTTAACTGCATACATAATAAGCCAGTGTTATGAATAATTATATTTTTTCTAATACTTCTTACAATCTAAACTTCAAAGTATTCTACAAAACTTGCTAGAGTGTCTCAACAGAGTCTTCTCTATACAATGAAGACAACTATTTTTAGAAGTGAAGTGATTCACATGGTCACAAAGTACCATAGCCAGGCCTGAGGCTCAATTCAAATGGAGATTTGAAACCACAAAGGCACTCTGTATCATCACATGATTTGCAAATCCTGCGCTGGGGGGAGGGAAAAAAAAAAAAAAAAAAAAGGATATTTTACTTTTATAACTCCACTTATCACCTGAACTAAAGGGTTAAAAGTCTTTGTTTTGCATTGGCATTATGAGTCTGGAAAAATTATTTGATTCCTAGTATATCAGTTTTGATATATATTTGCTTCCACATTCTTTGCTTTCAGTCAGTGGTTTAGCTTTGTAGAAAATAACAACTAAACTTAGATGTGAAAAGGTAAAAAAAAACCCTTACTACCAAAATATGGCGATGGAGGTTTTACTAATGCTTGTCTGGCCAGGAACGAATTGTAGCCATGCTCAGAAGAGATTCAGAACATTTGCCACAAAAGTATGCACAATCTTGATAGGAACTCAAGCCATGTTACCTTGAATCCTTCAAGTCAGTGTCAAATGTCGTTCTAGAACACCTGTAGGCACTGCAGTCTCCAGAGTTAAAATACCACCATTGGGGAAAACATCACAGGAATAAAGTACAAAGTACCTACGCTTCAAAAGAGAGTCCTAAATGATCAAATGGCAGCACTTTGGTGCAGTTTTCTAAACTTTGAACTGAATGACATGGGGCTTCAAATCTTCCCAGCCTGTATCACACATCTTCAGAGCCTGCTCCTGCACTTACCAACTAAATTTGTTTCAGTAGAAGCTGGGGAAGTTTTATCGTCATTAAGCTTCCACACAGGGCAAAGACACAAGCCCTTGTTCTGCTTCAGCTCTGAACTTTAACCTGCCACCAAGCAGAAAGCTTCAGTGACCCCCAGAGCTAAATGTGACAGGATTACAGGTGACATATTCAGTGACTTTGAGATGTAAAGACACTCAACATCCATCTTGTTATTTCTTTTTTAGATAAATACTTTAAATTTTGGATCTGGGCTTTCAAGTCTAAGCACAGATCAGCAAGTCATCACAGTGTTATCTAAGCATCCAAAGCTGCCACTTATTCAGACAAGCAGACAGTCAAAAAGCTGACAAAGTCAGGCAAAAAAAAATTTTTTTAATCCCATTTCTGTTTTCTTATCTGGCTGAAAGTGAGAAAGACTTGAACTATCTGCTTCTGGGTGTCCCAAATGTTCGTATCCCTGACCACAGGCTAAAAGTTACTGTCATCCCCACTCCTCAGCTAGGAAGTGGGATTGTACTTTAACCTACTTCATTCAAAGCTGCCCAGTTTAACTCAGTGTAATTGGAGGTTAGGCTAAAGCAGCTGCTTTTGCCCTGAAAAAGATGGGGAGAGTCATAAAGATCAGCTCTAATTTTACAGGACTAGGAATAACCAGCAAATGGTTTTAAGATGCCCTAGAAACAATTACGTCTTAAGCCACCCTGGATGTTTGCAAAGACAAGTCATTTCTACTTTCAGATATGCAATCAAATTAATAGCACCTAATACAGTTTAGCTAACACTGGCAATGGACACAGCCATATGTGCACAGCCATACTGCCTCATTATTGCACAGTACCAGGATCAGGTACACAAATCCTCAGCATTTTTCCAACGGAGTTTAACGTATTGACATACCGTGTAATTTAGGATAGGGAAAAAAGTGAGAATGACAGCAACAGGAGAAAATGGCAGGAGTACGAGCACACCCAAACGAGCTTCAGTTCCAAGTGGGACAAAGTCAGCTCATACCATTCGTGAGAGCATAGAAGGCTTCAATATGCAGGGGTTGAGCCTACAGAGAAAACTGGGAGGAAAAGAAAGCATCTCACACTAGGCAGTGGTAGGAAGTGTTAGAGCAGCACCAAAACAGAAAGAAAAGGAGAAGGAGTAGAGAGGGAGCTGCAAAGACTGCCGGGAACCCACAGGGCTTGCCGTGAGCTCAACCGATGGAAAACAACAACAGCGCTCCGTGAAACCTGGAATTTTCATTCCTCTGAAAACTCCACTGAAAATTTTGGAACAAAACTCAGCTTGCACTCTAAATTGGAACAAAGGTTAGAAATATTGATGTTTCTCTGTAAATAACTGTGGTTTCTAGGGGAAATAAGATTAACTGGCTAAAAATTTTCTTAAAAACAAATAAAAAAAAACCAGCCACATCATCTTCTTCAACTCTTGGTGATTTGTGCTAAGTTCTCTCTTCTCCCAAAGAAATGAATGTCAAACAAAAGTACTCCCTGCCACGGACCACAAATCTAGGAACCTTGTCAGCCTTAGTCTGAGCTGAGAGTATAACACTTTAATCGGTTTGGGAGCTTTGCAAGTTATGCTGGCTTCCACAGCTAAGGGAGAAATTCTACCCTGTATCCCTGCATCTCTGCTGTGCTGAGAAAGCCTCAGGAAAAAGCAGTGAATATTGCAGGAAGCACCTTCCTCACAGCAACACACACACACACACAGCAACACGATGGGATTTTGGCACATATAGATGTACCACTGCTGGAATACAGCTCCCAAAAGTTGCCGGTCTTCTGGCAAGGAAAACAGCCACCAGTCCTGCCTCCATAACAACACACACTATATGCTGCAATGTGAAATCCCTGCACGCTAGCAAGGAGCAAAGGATTCCCTCTTTTGCAGGGGTGGGGGGTGGGAAATCAGCATGCACTCCTCCCGGCATGCACCAGCAAGAGGGACTTACCCAGACAGGCGCAGCTGGGGGCTCTGCACTCCTGCAACCAGCAAAGGGAAAACTGGGCCATCACAGTGCTAGTGTTACCTCTCCCTCCTCTAGTTTCTGAGACTTCTCTCCCCACCCCAATAAAATAAGAGAATTATAGTCAAAACCTGCCTTCTAAACACATGTAATATCACTGCTTCCAAATGCCACCACTAGTAATAAATGGAAAGAGACCCTTTTAGGACCAATTCATTTCTGTATGTTATCGTGACATCAAAAGCCCACATACGCAAGCACACTATTCCAAACTCTTCATTTTTTAGTTAGCTAAACATTTTATTTTGCCTTCTGGGTTCACTACCCCCCCCCCCAGCTTCTTTCCTCCTTGTTGTTTTTCCCCACTCCTGAGTATCGTGGATCAAGATCACTACCAGCAGTACCATTCTGCATGCAGAGATTTGTCTTCCTCCTGTTCGTTATTCACTAACAGCACACATAGCTATGCCTTTTGACTCCTAGGTTTTGGGGTTTTTTTAAAGCCCTGTTTTTTGAAACAGAGTCTGGAGTGAAAAGGATTCATCAAAGTCATCATTATTCCACATTTATCTGCAGTGAACTATCTTTCTCATCTATTATCCCTTAAATGATCTAAAGCCGCCTATCTGCTGTGTTCCTCTTCATTATCTGCTGTTCCCCTCTCATCCGTTTCTCACCAGCACCATCTTTGTTCTCTGCCTTTCATTTTCTGTGCTGCATATCAATACTGCTTACCATGATCTAGACGTTCACAATGAGGAGTCACACAAGGTATTTTCTAAGTGTGATGGAGATCACAAAAAAGATTTTATGCTGCATGTTTGGATACTGTTGTTATTCAAACTGAGCCCTGCTCTGTGGTAAAAACTCTCCGGCTGCTCCCTTACCTTCCAAGGTTTTTCTCCAGAAGCACTCAGGAAATGGCACTGATAGACTATAATTAATGATGGAGAGAGACTTGACTTTCATATATTCCCACCTTCATCTTTCTCCTCCATATTTACTGCTACACACACTTGACTTCGTGACACTTCTTAATTTCTTGTGTTGAACAGCATACATACATTAGACTGATACACATTTCTCTATAGCCCTGACATCATTTATTTGCAGTGGCTGAATTACCCTTGTCATGCATTTATTAGCCTTTTAGAAGACGTTTCTCTGTGAATGCATAGGCTAGCTATATTCTTTGTCAGCATTCAGCAAAATTACCACTGTGGTAAGTGGGAAGTGACTGAACTAATAAAGTTGAGCGTGCTACACAACTTCCTGCTGTTTCATGGCAAGAACTTCATGCAGTTGATCAGTCATCAGGTAGCCACTGGCTTTCAGACACCAAACAGAGCTAGCCTGCCTCTCAAAAACTCTAGAACATGAATTTCTAGCTCAGCGGTTGCTAGTAGGATTGAAGGATTGCAGTGCTCCTTTCTACTCCTTTTCTGTACAGCTATGGATGAAATATATGTATGAAATATAGCCCAACCCACAGGAGGAAAAGCATCAAGAATATATATAGGAAAGATTGTTCTAGACAAAAAAAGCATTTCAATGCCTGTAATACTGGCTTCAGAGTCCATTGTTCCCATTCAGTCATGTACAAGAGACGTTAAGTATTTGCAATACAGCAAACAGAGACCTATGCTGGCTGTTCACACTGCCAGAGAAAAACACAGCCCAGGTATTACTCCGTCTGGATTTGCAGACTGGAAAGCTTGGGGTTTTTTACCTGCCCTTATGTTTTTCATTCTCTCAGGTTTATGACTTCTGAATCTTTCAGAAAAAGATCAGCCACATCAGTAAAGTCTTAATGTCACATAACAAACAGAACGACTGTGCTTGAGGAAATTTTCCTGCCCACTGGGAATTAGGCAGTGCCTTTACATGACTCAATCAAATTGACTGAAATGAAGAACCCTGCACCCAGTCCTACCTCGCCCCCAGCCCTCCCGATGTTTGCTCGGCAGAGGTGAAACACTCCAAGTGGTGTGACCAGAGAGCGCCGGTCCGGCAGCCTCTTGCTTTGTGATTGGACATGGGGACTTAGCACAACTTCCTTGGAAAATCATCTGGAGCTTAGATGGAAGTCTGCTTGCAGCCTGCTTTGATTTTACAGCTTACAGGGAAGAGGGTCAGCACAGAGAAAGACAGAAATAACACAGCCTTATATTCACAGCAGAGCTACCACAGACAAATGATGCAGATTACTAGAATCAACTGGCTAATGAACTTTGCTTAAACCATTCTCACTTTAAAGTTCACCAGGGCAAAAACTGAAGACAAGTTTGACGGGGGGGTAGGGGGAGAAAAAAAAAAAAAAGATAGAGCGAATGCGCATCGCTAGAAAATCTATTCTATCAGATAGCTAAGAGCACTTGCATCAGAGTTTTAAATTATCAAACTAAATCAGCACAGACATTGAAACATTGGGATGCAAAGAACGGAAATCCAAAAGGAAAATCTCGCTGCTTTAATTACCTCACTTAGGAAGGAGGACTTCAGTGTGAATTCAACTTCGTACTCATAAATGTCATCCTATTCCTCCTGCCTTATAGTGGAGCTTATGATAGTTTTATATCTTTCATTTGACCCTCTGGTCCTGTTGCAAATACGGTAGTGGTGCTCATACCTGTACTTGCTGAGTAAAGAGACTGAAACTGTGTCCTGTTCCTATACGGGAGGAAAAAAACAATAAAACCCCATAAAGCATTTTTTTTGCTGTACATTTACACTCAAAATACTCCCAAGCAGAAGAATCCTGACTCCACCTCAGCCATTTGTCTAATGCTGCTTATCTACCATTCAAAATCAGCCTGAGATATAAATTCCTCCTGTACGTGAACATTTCAGAGTGCCAGAACATGACATGCCTCAAAATACCAGGAGCACGGGAAAACAAAGCATATCATACATACAGGACATGAAGTTCTTTGTACTAAACAGGGAAGTTTGAGAGCGTTGTATTTGTCAGCACAACTTTCTCACCCAGAAAGGTGGCAGTTTTGAACACTTCTGAGGATTTTGAAACACAGGCAGCATATATTGCCGTTGCCACACAAATGATACTATGCTTTGTTTTTCAAAGAATAAGCTTTTGATAGCTATTGTCAAGGGATGTGGCAATCTATTTAATAAAAGACAACAAGTCCAGATTTCAGCTGCTGTAGATCTCTGCTGCAACGCCCTTGATAACAATAAGCCTATGTTGGCTTGGAGCAGCGCAAGTTTATAAAATCTGCCCTGATAAATTTACAATGCATCAGAACATCTCCTTCCTCAACAAGAAGCCTAATGCGGTCCAAAATGAGCTGAATAACTGGAAGGGAACTACATTTTTCCTCTCCTCTTTGGAAGTTTATGGAACTCATAGGCAAAGAATGGCAATGGGATATGAAAACAAACCATACATTGTTAAATAAAATCCAAAACAATACAAAAGGTATGGATTTATTCCTTAAAGGACCTGAGGATTTCTCAGTTGGAGCTGGCTTTTCTCACAGGGAGACAGTTGCATGGTTTTAGTCATCTTTTTTTAAAGTACTATCAGTAAACGAGAGGGATTAGCACATATGAGAGTACCTTAGATTGGAAAATCTTCTCTGAGCATCTGTTGTTGTCCCACTTTGAAGGTTACAACTACAAGCAATATTGCCAGGTACACTGCATGAGTTTATCTTAAAGGACATGAACAGTTTATCCGTACGGTCTGTTTATCTCTGTTCAACTGGGCCTGAAATCAGTCTGGTTCCTCTAAATATAGTTCTAAAAATCCATTCAGAAAAAAAATCCTGTTTATATATAGTACTTCTCTCACAGTTTTCCAAGCACTTTTCTTAGCCTTAAAAATTTTGTACTACCTTTTAACTATCATTCTATAACTGTCAGTGGATCTACCTTAACATTTCCTACTTGAAGAAACAAACATGACATCGTTGTCAACACAAGAAACCTGCTATAGAAGTAGGAAGAAAAAAGTCTCTGGGTTCCCTCTCCTCCTCTTAGAAAACAAAAGAACTACGGTTCTAAAAAATGATTTCTTTTTTGCTGTGAGGGTGGTCACACATAAGGAACAGGTTTCCCAAAGAGCTTATAGATTCTTTGTACGTGGAGCTGCTCAAAACTCAACCAGATAAAGTCCTGGGCAAGCTGTTCTTGCTGGCTGTTCCAACCTGAACAATTCTGTGATTCTGAGATAAACAAGCACATAGTCTTGAGCTCTTTCTTTTTGTGCATAAGCAGTGAACCAGGCAGATGTTTGTTAGGCACACTCAAGTTTCTGTGTCTCTTTTGTATCCTAAATGCACTATCTCTTTATGACACACTGTTCTAATATATACATCTGTCAACCCAAGACGAATCACAGCAGGTACTGCAAATGAAGCTACAGTTTGTTTTTCAGAAAAGAAAGACTAAGTAAAACTGTATTTACTTTGATCTGTCTGATAAGATGGAGATTCAAAAAAAAAATATATTCACCTTCAGGAGTTACATCTATTGAATGCACAGCAGCACAGCCCTGTGGGGATGGAGGCTCTGAACCTGTAGACTTAACAGCACGAACTCTTCCTGTGCACAGCTAACACAATTGCACATCAGAGGTAATAAATAAGAGCCTGCTGACTTTAGTACCTTTTGTTCATCTAAGAATTCGTAAAGAATATTTGAAGGCAATATTTTATCTCAGCTTTCACCTCTGACTAGACTTTCTTGGTTTACTGCAGGAATACCTCTATATACTTTTTTCACGTTAGACAGCATGTACATATTGCAAGGTGAGATTTTTGTGAGAACAAATCTCAGTGTTCAAAGCTTCTGAGTAACGATGCTATTCAAAGACAAGAATTATCTCCCCTCCCTCCCCCTTTTTAAGCTAATTTGGTAGGTATTAATTAACCATATCATGTAGACTTCCATTAACTTTACAGGAAAGAAAAAAAGTTAGCACAATATACAATCACTCAGAAGCTGCCCTTTTCCATTCTCCCAATGATGGTTATTTGCCTGCATGCCCTGCTACATTTAGTCGCTTCCTACATCTAGATTTGACTGTGGTAGAGTAGCAGAGTTGAGTTCTGTCAGGTTTGGTAACCAGGCCCAATGGCTGCAGAAAGCTTACAGCAAAAAAAATTAGGATGGTGGGGTGAGGGACGGGGAAGTTACAAACAAAACCCGTAATTCCATCCAGAGCAGAAAAAGACATGGAAGTGGAAAGAAGCAGCAGTGGCAAAAGCAGTTTCTCCCAAAACTAATGCTGCCCACGAGCCAGCAAGGCACCCTCGTGGCAAAGGCAGCCAACAGCATCCTGGGCTGCATTAGGAGTGTTGCCAGCAGGTTGAGATGGGTGATCCTTTCTCTCCACCCAGTGCTGGTGAGGCCACACCTGGAATGCTGGGTCCAGTTCTGGGCTCCCCAGTACAAGATATGGACTTATGGGAGCAAGCCCAGCAAAGGGCCACAAAGATGAGGAAGGGACTGGAGCATCTCCCATACAAGGGGAGGTTGAGAGAGCTGGGACTGTTCAGCCTGGAGAAGAGAAGGCTGGGGGGGGATGGATTTTAGCAATGCTTGATAATACCTGATGGGTGGGACCAAAGAAGAGGGAATCAGGCTCCTCTCCGTGGTGTCCAGTGACAGCACAAGACAAAAGGGGCACAAATTAAAAGACATGAAATTCCATCTAAACACACAAATCACCTTTTACTGTGAGAGTGGTCAAACAGTGGAGCAGGTTGCCTCCATCCTCAGAGGTATTGAAGGCAAAATAAAAAGAAAAAATTCTGTATGGCAACATGCAATATAGATAATTATCAACAAGATTAAACCAAGTTTTAACTGCATGTAAATGAAAGAGTAATCCCAATTGTAAGGAAGCACGAAGAGAAGAACCACAAACAATCCCCATCTATCAGAAACTGACTATGACAATTCATCCCCCTAGCTTAGTTTTGTATTTCACCTGCGCTCCTGAGGGGTCACTTCAGGGATGAGGCAACTTGACAGAGCTAAAACACTGATTTTACTGAGTATTCTTTCATTGTCTGCATCCATGCGTTATCTGGAGAAGGCTGAGTTCAATGCCTACAAATTAGATTGAGAGGGGCAGAGGAAGCAACGTAGCATTTTATAGCCTGTAATTAATGAGTCACTCAGCTTGTAGACAAACATTTTGAATACTGATTGCAGCAACCATCATTCCTAAACCCCTTGTTTACACCAGCAATACTGTCACAGCAGCGAGAGCTCTGCAATCCCCCAAAGCCTGAACTGACAGCCTTGCAGAGCCAACTTACAATTGCTGGAGACAGAAGAGTTGAAGGACAGGACCGTCACCTTGGTGGGCAGGAAGGGTTGTTGAGGGGTCATCTTGAGTATATTAATTGTTTAGTAGGATATCAAGGTTATTCCAAATGATTACAGTCACCCACATTAGGGTCTCTTATCATCCTTTGTTGTCAGGCCAGATTCAATGTGAAACAAATATTTTCACTACTGGCAAGCAGCACTCAGATCCATACAGAGTAATTTCAGGCTTTATCATTTTCCCTATAATCAATGCTACTTCTGTTCTTAATTTACATGCAGAATCTGGCATAGGAAGGGAGTCTGTTGTACCACGGGTTTAGAAGTGCGCTCAGTCTGAAGCGGGACACAGGCACGCACTCTTCTAGCAGTTTATTTATAATTGTTTAATACCAAGTAGCTGTTTTCCTCCGCAGCAATGTTTCACTGCTCTCCCCTCCTCCCTGCCACCTTATAGGAAAATTCTGCTAGTGGGGATGTGACAAACATCTGGTTGTCACTACAGGGGTGTACTGTACTAATCACCTAATGACAAATTATGCCATTAATATGTAATAGTTCGCACTTCCATATACAAGCTGCATCGTCTCCACAAAGCTCTTCAGGGCCATTTCCCTGTAAGGTGAGAAATCTCATGCATTTTACAGGAAGCTTAATGTGAAAGACCAACAGCCGTATGTTCTTTAGCACCTGTTGGAAAGACAGCTTATTTTACTTTTTTTTTTTTTTTAAAATATCAGATGTTGTGAGAAGACCATAGGTTTGTTTTATGGAACACACTTCTTCAAAGTTTCCTGTCATGTCATAGCCCTCTGATGTGTGCAATCTTGTAAACACTTCTCATAGCAATTAAAAATAGCTTGTTACTTGCCTGGTTGACCACCTACCTCTTATCTGAATTACTCACCTCATTAGGTGGAATTACTGTTTAAGACATGCTGATCTGCTCAAGAATGGTAGCCACTGAGGATTCAGCATGAAACACTGATGTCTGGGTGAAGCGTGACCTAAACCTAATACATCTTGACATATATTGACCCTGTTGTTTTTCCACGTTTAATTAAATATTTACTTTTTCAGTCATTTTACATTAGTAACAGATGGGGATGAAATAAGGATAAGATTTGCTTCTTGTACCTAGAAGACCTAATATTGCAGCAGAATAGAGAAATGGGCTTGAAATAATCCTGTGCATGTGACTGCCAACAGCCCTCCATAACACAGTAACTAACAAAGTGACAGCATCAGCCAGGGAAGGAAAGAGTGCTGGTTAAATTCAAATTCACAATAGCCCGAGCAATTGGATTTCTGACAAGTACTGGTACATTTTAAACCCAAAGGAATGCACATGCAAAACTAACAATAGCAGCATTACCAGCTACCCCAATTTTAATCACGAGTCTCATGATATTTTACGTCTTCCTCAGAGGCCTATCAGCAATCTCAATTTTAGATCTCAATTTTTTTAAAAAAGCAGTTTTGTAGACCTCATGGTGGAGGAAAGGTTAAAAATTCCAACTAACCACTTCTTAGGAGATCGCTTTTTGGGAAAAAAAAACACGACAAATGTATTGACTTTTAAGCTAGTCCTGTGATTTGGGAAAGCCTGGGGTTGGCATTGAGGTAATCCGTTTGGTTTTCTTTACTACTCCTTTAGGAGAGGCAAGCAGACTAGCGTTTTATCTTGCATTTACCTATTGAATATACCTGCTCATACTTCGTGCCCAGATGCAATAATACTCCTCTTGGATAGGTAGCATTTTTGGCAGCCCCAAATTCCTCCTAAGTTAGAAGGAATTGTTCTGATTTACACTACTGCCTCCCTTATCTGCCTTTAGTAGAATGAAATC
This sequence comes from Pelecanoides urinatrix, assembly GCA_013400755.1. NCBI lineage: Eukaryota > Metazoa > Chordata > Aves > Procellariiformes > Procellariidae > Pelecanoides > Pelecanoides urinatrix. Next base: position 377,310 of record VZTQ01014808.1, on the reverse strand, counting down.
AAGCATAACACACTTGCACAAATTTATTACAGGAATATCGCATTACACATGCACATTTTCCACATTGCATAAGCTGGCTATGAAAACCTCGTGTCAAAATGTTATGACCTATTCCAAAGCACTATATAGCAGGGGGTGGAGGGAATAAAGAGTCCAATACTTAAGGTTCCAAAGGATCAGCTGTCTCTTCCCTAACATAAATAGGCCAAAAGCTGCAGATGAAGAGAGAGAGAGAGAGAATCCCTCAGCCAGCCTACGCTTCACTTGGAAACACTGGGCAAGGAGAGCCCCTGTGTGTGCACAGACACTCGACCACCATCAGCACTCGGCCACGGTGCAGCTTGCCAAGACCAGGTGCAGAACAGGTCTCACCAGGCAGGTAGACATCCTTGCTTTGAGTAGCCAGGTTTTTTGGATGCACTTTCCAAAACCACAGAGCAACAGTAAAAAAGAACATACAAAAATAAATCTATTCATGATGTTACAAGCTCCAAATAAGCAAAGAGTCTGGTTCAAAAATCCATGAGATTGGCTTTTAATAATTATGAGGAATTATCTCGGAGTTCCTACATTGCACCTATTCGTGTTTTTAAGTTTTCCTCTGCATTGACAAGCACTAGAAAATTATCATTTAAAAAAAAAAAAAGCCTAGAAGCTCTTGCAAGCTTTTTTATTTCAGTTTTAAGAAAGGAAATAGGCACAGATACTAAAACACATAGTACAATTGCACTAAGGACAACAGCGGTTGGATTTGTTTTTCTATCTGTGCATGTGTCACTATGCCCCTAATTAAACATATCAGAATTCAGAGAGGCCTGTATTCCTGGATTACAGCCATTGGCAGCACTGGAAAACACTAGATACTGCTTTGCTCCAGCTGTGCCTACTCAGTACTAATATCATTCATAGAGCCACAATGTCACGGCTGTGAATGCGGCACTCAGCAGAGATGCAGCAGTGCCAGTCTCACCTCTGCCAACAGCATACAAATGTAAGCCCTTCTGGGAGCATTAATAATGCAAGGTAGGCAAAGTACAAGGCTTGGCACAGCCTTATGTGTGCATTAGCTGAGGCAACCAGGACGAACAAAGTTAAATATGGCTGAATGCGTCGACAGCCTGCGTGGATTCCTGGTACCCTTTTCCATCACCCTCAAGGGCTTCATGAATAAAGATAAGCTACACAAACACTCTCCATCTATTTTTTTTAACCCCAACATCATTCTACGTGCACACTTAATAAACTTGCTTATCTCTTTTGGTAACAGTGACCTGAAAGATTCAACAGAAAGATTCAACAAACCCAAGCCTGAATAATTTAAAAATAACCAAACAAATAGCTGAGAAAAATGATAAGGGAATGCTTAGCTGACAATGCTGGATGAACAAAACTTATCTTTAGCTGACAATGTGGTCAGTGTATGATGTCAACACAACAAAAATTGCAGCAGGTAAACGACAAACAAAAGTTACCTTGACCTTCCTAATCATTCAGTGATTTCAAGTTAAATGTCTGCAGCAATGAAAGACAAAGAAATGAGGGAGGAAAACACTGAAACTTATTATAGCTTTGTACTACGAGGTTCAGGTTTTGAAAACCTATGGATTGGGTATTAGATTAAATGCAAAGTCCTAAGCTTCTTCCATTGTAGTTTCAGGGCTTGTGAACAATTTCTGCACTTCTCCCACGCTGCAGGAAGACAATGTACCATTGTTCATCAGAAAAGGAAATTAAAAGATGCTATGCTTTCCTGCAGAGTTGCCACCCCAAGGCGTTTGTCTTTAATAGTCTTATTTACAGAGTTGCTCAGATTTCACAAATCCTGCTAAAATTAATGCAGCCTAAAAGTGTCACTGAGCGCTAAGCGGTGAGCTTGGTCCAAACTACAGAGTTCTGCCTTTGTCAAAACCAAGTTCTCGCCTTGGTTGGCATTGTTACACCAGAAAAACCTTCAATACTGGGGAGGCAGCTACATCAAGAAAGAGGAGATTCCATTTTTTGTTAAAAAGTGTTGTGTTCATAACTCTACCATCAGCAAAATATGCTCTGGATAAGGTTCAAGTCAGACTGGAGAGAGAGGTATTTGCAAAACTAATGTCGAATGCATACTTTTTTTGGCATGAAGAAATTCCAGTTAAAATAATGGGGAATCTGTCTGAAAAGGATCTTTGAGACTTTATTCTTCATTTGTTTTGCAACTCAGGATATCCTGATCTTTACTTGTTCTCTGAGCCACCTTTTATAAAAAACACTATGTGCTTTTAACTCTGAAAGCTACCGGATGGTTGAAAAATCAGGTCAGTTACTTAGAAGTGACACTTCAGTAGCTTTCAAAAGAGTGTGTCCTAGACTGGTCCCTGTTTCCAAGGCTATTACAGTACAGGTAGGCTGTTTCCTCAATTTAGGTGTTTTATTGAAAGTCCTGGGGGATAGCCACAAGGCAGGATAGGCATTGCCACTTTCTGTGAAGCACACAACTGACTTTTGTTGAAGCACAATGCATTTGAGGTTGGTTTTAATTATTAGTATTTCCTTTCCACTTCGACAGACGTAGCGTCTTCTATCCTTTCATGTTGTTTAGGGCTGCGGTAGCAGGTTTCATTTGTATGAACAGCAGGTCTCCTTTAAAACCCAAGATCTCTGGCTACCACCTCTCCTTCATCTCTCCATGTACACAAAGGTATTCCTGTGCGATGGTCTCAGCAGGATGTGCCCATCCTCCTGTGCCACACGCTGATGGACATTAGCTTTTTTCTTCCTCCTAGATTATCAAGACCAGCTGTCCCACTGACTGCCACCCTTCTCGTCTCTTTTCTGTCACTAGTTCATTAATGTGACCTTGCCATCAGATTTAACTGGGTTTGCACTAAGCAGCGGAAAGCCCCCATGCCAGAGATGCACTCCTTGTTCCCGCTGGCAGGCTGCGCACAGCCATGGGATTTTGTAGGTGTGAGGGGAAGGAGCGTGCCAGGCTGATGAGTGGGGTTGGCAGAGGAGGGAATAGAAACACTGTCTGTAGTTAAATCTTCTCAGCCCTAATGAGTGTTCAAAATAAATTAGACAAAAACGATGTGAACGTAACTACTGAGGTACTGGAGGAGTAAGGCAGAAAAAGTGAAAGGAACTAATGCATCAAGGAGATCATCTGCCCTGCCTACATGAGGAAGAATGAAGCTGTTGGGATGAAGCAAGAAAATCAGGCTGGGGCAGGAGATCCAACTGCAGAGCCAACCTGTGGTTAAAAGCACTGCCAGTTAGCAGGAGCCAGCATCACAAGGTATGCAAGACAGCAGAGCTCAGTGAGCAAGGACTTTGGAAACCAAGTGACTAAGCAAGACAAAAGAGACATCACGTTCAGCTGGGGAGACAAAAGTGAGAGCAGGATACGTGACTCAGAGTGAATCAGACTACTTCAGTTTCACCGCCGTGTTTGGTTTAAGTCATGGTGTTTCCTTTTTCCATCGGACATGCCGACCACTCGCTGGAAGGACATAAGCCCCGTAGGCTTGCTTGCCTTTCATGGATCTCACAGATGATGCTGGGGCCCCTGGACAAGAACGTCTGCATGAACATAAACAGCCCAACAAACTAGAAAAGTAGCTGACCCCTAACACACCTGAGTGCTCATTTTCTACTTTGTAATTAAGCAACACCATAGGAAGACACTTCTGTTATGATGCTTCTGAAAATAACTTTTAACTAATTCAGCTAGAGAAAGAAACTACTTAATGTGGCATGATCACCCGGTTGGGTAAAGCATTACTCAGTGCTGTAGAGAGAATGGTGCTTTGTGCTCGTCTTCAAAGTCTGAGAAAATACCACCTTTTAAAAAGCTTTCAGTAGTATCTGATGCCCAAGAGTTTAAACTAAAGACTAGAGACCAAGATCTCTTGCTAATATTTCATGCTTTATAAAGCTTTGAATGAGCTTTAGGCCTACTTGAGTGTTCAAATATATGCTGCTAAGCCCAACTCCACTGTCCACTTGCCAGGCAAAAAGAGGTTTCTACATGTCATACCTTGTGCTTTACATAAAAGCAGCTGTGGTTTTTTTAAGCAAAGTAGTAAGGTGCTATTCTCAGCTAAGAGAAAAAGTAGTGCTGAATGACATTTTAGGCAGATCTGATTAAATACTTCATAATCCTAGTAAATATATTTTTGAAGAATCTGAGAAACAACCTCTTTTTTTATCGTCAGAAAGAAATACAATTGATCTTTCAAGCACACACACAAAAAAGCCATAGGGAAAGGACATCTTGTTCACCACTGAGACAGATATTTCAGCCAGCTAAGCATATGTAGGAGACTGTAAATCACATACATGTTCAGGACTGCTAGGGAGTTAAAAGATAAAACAAAAAGGTCTTTGAAACAGTTTTGCTCTTTCAAATACAAAAAGTAGAAATGATTTCTAGGTGTGACTTTTTACTGGACACTTCATGGAAGATTATCTGACTTGACAGTAGTGACAACCAGCCTTCTCTGGTGTGCCTTGGAGAGGTCCGTCATCCAACTCCTGTGACATTCCCTGGCTTTCACTGGTGGCTGCCATTGGAAAACATGCCAACGGCTGTACAATAACAACTTATAAAGGTCTCTGGGGGTTCATTTGTTTCTAGTGTGCCACAAACAGTCAGAAGAAGCACACTTAAGGACCCAAGCGCTTATTGTAATTAGGACTTACCTAAGAAATTTGATTACAAAAGGCTGTGGAACTTTAAAGTTTAAAATAAGTGGTCTCACTATGTTTGTTTAAGTTTGTTTCTTTAGCTTAAAGAGGCTCTACTGTTTCAAAAACAACTGCATAAAAGATGAGCTCACAACAGCTAGGTTGTAATAAGTGAATTCCCATAACCACCAGGCCAGAACTTAGAGCAAATGCATTGCAGAGCATTAGAATTCTGGTCTAGAGCAACATAATGTCAACTACAAGATTTCCACCAGCTTCCATGGGCCTTGGATCAAGCTCGTGGCGGGGCGGNCGGGGGGGGTGGGGGGGGGAAGTGGGGGTCCATCCATAGTAATACTATCTAGCATGATACCAAGACTGCCTCATCTTGGTCTACAAGCAGAAAAACAACTTTATAGCAATGTCCATATAGCCATAACAAATACCACAAACCAAGAATACACAGGGCATATAATGGAGGACATGTCTTGAAAACCAAGATGTGTCAAAAACTATTGACGCAAAACAGCTCTACAAGACTTTGTTGTCTGCATGTGATGTATCTACAGACTGATCACATTGTCTACCTACAGAAAAGACTCCACTCACCAAAGCTTTTCTATGCGCGTGTAGTATATACATAGAGAGCATACACTCCACATACAGCCAGAAAAGCCTCTCTTCACCTTGTATAGGCCCTTCCTGCCATATAGGGAATATACATAGGTACCTTACCCTCAATACAAAGATAGCATATGCTTTATATACAGAAAGGCCTTGCCTCATCGCCTCATTTGCTCAGGGCTTTTGGTGGTTTGGCTTTGGTGTCATCCCCCCTGGCTCCCTGCCATCTCTATATAAAGCCTATACAGAAGACACCAGAGAATTCCTAAAGGAGTTCACTTTCTAGAAACCCCAGGTGAAAGTCCTAAAAAAAGTGTTGGAAAGTTCCTAGGAAGATTCCAGATTTGGTAACTCATAAGAAACATGTGGAAAACTCCTAGGGATTTAGAAAAGAATTTCCATGAAAACCAATGAAGATTTCTTAGAAACATGAAAAACTCACAGGAAAAAACTAAGGAATTCCTATAAAGCTGAGCAGAAAACTTATACAAGAGAAATGGGAAAACGCTAAAAAGCACTGCACAGTTCCTAAAAGGCAAACTGGGAATTCCTTAAAAGCGCATGAGAATCCCTAGAAAGCAAATGGGATATTCCTAGAAAGAAATCAGGCAATTTTTAGAAAGAAAATGGGGCACGCACAGAAAGCAGATCTGCTATTCCTAGAAAGGTGACGAGAAATTTCTGGAAAGCAAATAGAGAATCAGGGAGAGAAAATCTAGAAAATAAACAGGGGATTTCTAGAGAGCAGATCAAGACCTCTTGGAAAACAAGGATTGGATTTCTAGAAAGCACAACAAAAGTTTTTGGCAAGCAGATGGGCAATTTCTAGAAAGGAAGAGGGGAATTATTAGAAAATGGATGAGGATTTGTAAGAAAAAACAAGCAATATATTCTCGACAGCAGCAGAGAATTCATAGCAAGCAGAAGAAAAAAAAACTTCTAAGAAAAGAGACACAAATTATAAATTCTAGAAAGAACACAGGGACCTTCCAGAAAGCACTGGGAGCTGCTAGAACGAAAAGAGAAGATTCCCTGAAAGCAAGCAGGGCTTTCCTTGAAAGCACAGTAGGGAATTCCCCCAAAGCAGAGAGGAATTCCCAGAATTGAGACTGACTTTATCTAAAAGACGGGGCTTTCCTAGAAAGCAAGTGGGAGTTCCCTAGAAAGCAAGTGACAGAAAGCAGCTGGGGGATTTTCTGTAAAGCCGTGAGGGAATTCTGAGAAAGCAAACAGGGAATTACCAGAAAGCAAATCAAGATTTTCTCAAAACACAAGTGACCATCCCTAGAAAGACAAGAACAAATCACCAGAAAGCAAATAAGGCATTCCTGCAAAGCGAATGAAGAACTCCTAGAAAGCAGAGAGGACTTGCTTACACTGTAGGCAGTCCTAGAAAGCAATGGGGAATTGCTGGAAAGCAGAGAAGAAATTCACAGGCAGCAGGTAGGGATGTTCCTAGGAAGTTGATAGGGAATATGTAAAGGAGACATGGGGATTTCCTAGAGACCAGAGGGGAGGCACTCCCAGAAAGCCAAAGAATGGCATTCGTAGTAAGTAAAAGGGGGAGGATATTCGTCAAAAGCAGAGGGGGTGCTCCTAGAAAGCAAAGGAGGCTGTAAGGGAATGCAATACGAGAGCATCTGGTTCATTAAGCTATTTGGTTAAGGAGTATTCAGTATAAAAGAACTAGTAACAAGGAATAATTCAAAGCCTCTCCTGTTTGTGTGTCCATGAATGTTCCCTAGGGAACATCTCTAGGGAACATCCCAGGGAAACAGCGATGGAGTGATAGCTAGAACATAAATAGCAGGTTCTTCAAAGAAAGCAGAGGAGGAATATTCCTTGAAAACAGGGAGGGGATTGTCACAGAAAGCAAAGGCAGACTACTCCTACATGCCCCTACGGTGGAGATATTCCTAGAAAGCAGAGAGAGTATATACCTAGACAGCAAATGGAGGATGGAGTATATTCCTGGAGAACATAAGAGGAGATTTGTTGAAAGCAAAAGAAAAATATTACTAGGAAGTAAAGGGAAAATAAACTCAGAAAACAGAAAAGAATTATTCCAAGAGAGCAGAGGGACCTTTTTTCTAAAAAATGGAGGACCATTATTTCTAGAGGGCAAAAGGGGACATAGTCCTAGAGAACAAAGTGAAGTTATCTGCCCAGAGCAAACACAGGATATTCCCAGAGACAAAATGAGGGAAGGGGGATCTTTCAAGAAAGCACATAGGGGGTTATATTCCTAGGAAGCATTCCCAGGCAGGAAGTGGGGGAAAAAAGCAATGTCTAGAAATTAGAGAGAGAGAGAGAGAGATTTCTAAAAAGCCAAACCGGAAAATATTCCTAGAAAACAGGATGGTTATTTCTGGAAAGCATATGGGTTTGTTCCTAGAAAGCAAAGGGGAAAATAGCCTTGGAAAGCAAAAGAGGGGATATTCCTGGGAAGCAGAGGAGTAATATGCCTAGGAGGCAGATAAGGCACACTCTTAGAAAGCAGAAGGGGTAAGTTCCTGGGAAAACAAAAGTTCCTGGAAACTAAAACCGAGCAATATTCCAAAACAGCAAATGAAGCTTGATATTCCTAGAAAGCAAATTGAGCATGTTGCTAGCAAAAAAGCCACCTGTGGTGTTACTCCTAGAAAGCAGAGAGGGGACATTGCTAGTGAGCTGAGAAGGTGTGGTCCTAATAGCATAGCTCTTAAATAGCTAGAAAACAAAAGGGGGGAGAGGAGGGGATATTCCCAGAAATCAGGTGGCAAGGGACTTCCTGAGAAAACAAATAGAGGATAGTTCTCAAAAGCCAAAAAGGAATATTCTTAGGAAGCAAAAGGGGGCATATTAATGGAAAGGAGAGGGAATAATACTCCTGGAAAACAGTATGTGGCTATTCCTAGAAAGCAACTGGTGGGAGAGGAGTATTAGAAAGCAGCAGGATATTTATAAAAAGGCAGAGGAGAACAACCCTAAAAAGCAAAGGGACAATACTCTGACAACAAGGAGACTATTTTAAAAATCTAAAAAAAAAAAAAGAAAAGGGGGGAATATTCCTGGAATGCAGAGGAAGACATTGTCCTAAAAAGCAAATAGTAGCATTGCTAGAAAGCAGAGGGACAATACTAAAAAAAAAAAAAAGAAAAAAAAAAAGGGAGCATGGGAGGGGGAGGAAATAGAGAAAGCAAATACCAGAAATATTATTTTAGAATACTACTTGAGAACAAACGTTGAGAGCATTCACGGGAAGCAATTTGGGGGGATATTCCTGGAAAGCAGAGAGAGTATTCCTCAAAAGCAAAAAAGGGGATACTACTGGACAGCAGAAGGGCATATTCCTGAAGGCAAGTAGGGAGGATATTTTAAAAAAAAAAAAAAATTTAATTGAGGGCATGTTACAGGAATGGGGGGTTGGGGGGAATATTTCTAAAAGCAGAAGGAAGATATTCCTTGAACATAAATGGAAGAGATATTCCAAAAAAAAAAAAAAAAAAAAAACAACCAACCACAACACACACCAGCCCACACAAATGGGGAGTATTTTCTAGGAAACAGCAGGTATGATTCCAAGAAAAGGCTAGAAAGCGGTGAGGGAAAATCCCAGCAAGAACCACAGGGAATTCCTAGGCAGTGGTAAGGGGGATTCCTGAGGAGAGGTGAGGGGAAGAACCCTGGAAAGTGTGCTTGCAGGGTCCTGGATAGCAGGGGAGAGATCCTGAAAAGCACTGTGTAAGGACAACTTCTAAGAAGTGGGGGGAGGTCATTCATAGGAAGCTATGAGTAACATTTCCCAAACAAACGAGGGAGGATAATGTCTTAAGAAGACAAGGAGGGGGGATTCTAGAAAGCAGCAAGAAAGGGTGCTCAGTCACTGGATCAGGCTCCCCAGGGAAGTGGTCGTGGCACAAAGCCTGTCAAAGTTCAAGGAGGTCTGGACGACGCTCTTAGTTATATGGTTTAGTTTTAGGTAGGAGTTGGAGTTGATGATCCTTATGGGTCCCTTCCAACTTGAGATATTCTATGATTGTATGATTCTAATGCTGGAAAGAAACAGGGCAGGGAGTGGGTGGGTATTGAGGGCACCCTGGAGAAGCACAGCAGGGCAGGGAGGGTTTCTCAGAAAGCAGCGCAGGAACATTTCCTAATAAGCAGTAGGGGTTTGCTAGCAGCAATAGGGGAATCTTTAGAAAGCAGTCAGGAGAATCCCAAGAAGGAAAAAGGCAAAATTCATGGGAAAACAATATGCAACACTTCCTAAAAAGCACTGAAGACATTTTAATGGAAAACAAAAGGGGGTGTTAATTCCTGGAAAGCAGTTGGTAGAAATCCTAGAAAACAACAAGGGGAATACCCAGAAAGATATCAAGGGGATATCAAATCAAAATGAGGAATTCATAGGAAAAGTGGAAAATTCCAGAAAAGCAACACTGGGGGGATTCCTAGCCAAGGCAAAGAATTCCAGGATACCATTAAAGGAGGGGTGGGGGAAATTCCTAAGAAAGAGTGGAAGTTTTCTGGAAAGGGATTCATTATAATCAGGAAGATGGATTTCTACAAAGTAATAAGGGGAATTCCAGGAAAGCTGCTAAAGTGAACCCTAGGAAGCAGTGGCAGATGAACAGAAAAGTTGTTGGTACCAGTCTGAGTAAATTATAGGGGGAAAACGGGCATGGGGGAGGGGGGTGGGTGGGGGGAGATGGTGTTGAGAAAAAGGCACAGAAAGCCATGCAGGAACATTTCCTAATAGAATTACAGGGAATGCCTAGAAAGCAAAAGGAGCTAGAAAACATGCAAATTTCTAGGAAACATGAAAGGGACATGCTTAGAAAGCAAGCAGTGGGGATGGGGTGGGAGTAGAAGAGGTGGATTCCTCTTCTGTGTGGCAGATTGTTAGAAAGCACTAAGGAGAGATTCTTAGAAAAGATTTGGGGCATTAATTTGAAAAATTAGGAGGGGATTCCTACAAAACTTGGAAACCTCCTAGAAAGACTTCCAGGGGGATGGATTTCCCACAAAGACTTGCAGAGGAAAGGCAGGTTCCAATAAAGCTTAAAAGGGATAATTCCTAGAAGGCTTGATTAGGAAAGGAATTGCTAGAAAACATATTTTGGGGGTGAATTCCTAAAAAGCATGTTGGGGGATTCCTGGAAAACATGGAAGAAAACTAGAAAGGTTTTCATAATAAGCAGGAGGAGGGGACCCTAAAGAGTAGTGGGGGAGCAGTATGAGAAAGCATTACCATGGGATTTCTCAAAAACATTTTGGGGGAACTGTAGAAAGGAACAGGAGGATTTCTAGAAAGCTGTGTTAGGAAGACACCAATGAAAACCACATCAGTATTTTTCCCAGAAAGCTGTTTGGTTAAGTCCAAGAAAACCCTAGGGAGAACACCCAGAAAACAAAGGGATTCTTTAAAAAAAAAAAAAAAAAAAAAAAAAAAAGCCTGGGGGGGAATTCATTAACAATAAGAACAGGGATTCCTGCAAAGCAGAGAGGAAACTTCCTATGAGGCAGAGAGGGAACATTTGATGGAAAGCAGTGCAGCAACACTTCCTAGAAAAATACGCAAGGGCATTTCCTAACATGAAACCAGGATGAAAATAAAGGACAAAATCCTGAAAATATCAGGAAAATGAAGGGGGTGGGGTCTCGGAAAGAAGTTGGGAGAAGCTCTAGAAAGCATTAACTGGATAGAGGCAGGGTGCGAAATTCCTAGAATGAAAAAGGGAGGGATTACTAGAAAGTTTCTGGAGAGGGATTCACAGTAAGCAAGAGGATTTACTACCTAGAAAGTAGTAAATGTGTTTCCAGGAGAACATTATAGGGCAATTCCTCAAAAGCTTTTAGGGGGAACCCTAGAAAGCAGTGGGGGGGGAGGGGTCCTACAAAGCAACATTGCCAAAGCACAAAAGAAGGCAACAATATTGAGTGGTGTTCTCAAAATCTGATGGGGTAAGTCCAAGAAGGAAAAAAAAAAAAAAATAGGGGAAACACACAGAAAACAAAAAAATTAGAAGATCCCTACAAACCACTACTGAAACATTTCCTACAATCCCCACGGAGCATTTCCTAGAAATCCACAAAAGAACATCTCCTACAAAGAAACAGAGAATTCCTAGAAAACAGTTGGGAGACACCCTGGAAAGCAATGTCACGGAGATTGCTGAAGTCACTGGGGGTGGATTCTGGAAAACAGAATACGCTCCTAGAGAGTAATCTGAGAGAACGCCCAAAAGCTCTAGGGATAAGTCCAAGAGAACAACAGGGGGAACACGGAGAGAAGGTGGGAGGGAGATTCTGCAGAACAAAGAAGAGATTGCTAGAAAACACAGAAAATTCCTAGAAAGAAATATTGAGAGGATTCCTAGCAATCCTTTGGGAAGGATTCCTAGAAAGAACAAGTGAAAAAACTCCTAGAAAGTATGTGGCAGGAGCAGGGTCTAGAAGGCGTGGAAGCGTCTTATGAAGCAAAAGGAGAGATTCCTAAAAAAGAAAGGGGGTGATTCCTGGAACAGCAGAAAAAACAGGGAGTGAGGGGGGTGCGAGAGATTCCTAGAAAAAATTAAAGGGGAATTTCTAGAGTGGAAATCAAAAATAACAAAAAAAAAAAAATGTGGAGAATTTCTAGAAAGATGTTTGTAACAAGCAGGAAGATGAGTCACTAGAAAATAACTGGGAGGACTCCAAAAAAGCAACAGGAGTGGATGGGCATAGGACAGGACACCTTTAAGAAACATTCAGGGGGGATTCAAAGAAAATTTTTAGAAAGATTCATCAGGATTTTCCTAGGAAACATTAGGGCAGGAGCATTTGGGGGGCATTCCTAGAAAATATGGGGAATTCCTAGGAAGCACATGAGGAAGGGTTCCTAGAAAGCAATGGAGTTATTCCCAAAAAGTAAAAGGGAGGAGGAGCTGCTAGAAAGATTTAATGCAGGATTGCTTGAAAGCAAAAGAGAGTTTATTCCTGGAAGGATTCCTGGAAGATTCCTGGGAAGGATTTTCAAGGCAGTGCATTCCTAAAAAATTTGAAACTTTCCTGGAGAACATGAGGACTGGGTTCCCAGAAAACATGGACAGTTCCCAGGAGGTATTTGTGTGGGTGCAGTTCCTAGAAAGCATTTTGAAGAGGAATTCCTAGAAGGCCCTTTAGTGGGGGGTATTTCTAGAAATTTCTGAAGTCTCTGGGGCTGGATTCTTCACAGGACTGGAGAATTTCCAGCAAGCATTTGTGTGGGGGGCATTCTTAAAAAGGATTTCAGAGCACGGAGGGGACAGGATTCCTAAAAAGCACTGGTGCTGGGGAAATGCTAGCAATTCTGGAAAATGCCTAAAAAGCATTAGGGGGGGTGGGGGGAGTAGGGATTTCTAAGAAAATATTTTGAGGGCTAGATTTCCTAAAAAGTATTCAAGAAGGAAAGAAAATGTAGATTATTCCCAGAAAGTGCATGAGAGGGCAGGGGTTCCTGGAAAATGCTGGACATCCCAAGAAAGCAAAGTGGAGGATTCCCAGAAAGTATTCACAGGGGATTCCCAGGGAAAAAAAAAAAAAGAAAGAAAAAAAAAGAAAATCCTCTAGAAAGCAAAAAAGGGAAGGGAGGATTCCTAGAAAACACAGACAATTCCTAGAAAAACTTTGAGAAGGGATTCTTAAAAATCACAGACAATTTATACACTCCAAAAGAGGGTATTGCCAGAAATAGTGCTGTAATATTCACAGAAAGCATTAAGGAAAAACATTCCTAGAAAACATGGAAAATTCCTAGGAAGCATTCCAAAGGGATGCCTAAGTATTAGGGAGAAGTCCCCCAGAAAAATGTAGACATTTCCTAGAAAGCGTATGTGCACATGTGCTTTGGGCTCAGGGGGTTCCTAGAAAGTGTGTGTGTGTGGGAAGGATGCTACAAAATGTTGGGAATTCCTAGAAAGCAAAAGGGAGGGAATCCTAGAAGGCATTAAAGGTTTCCCAGAAAACTTGGAAAAATCCAAGGAAGCATTAAGGAGAAATTCCTGGAAAGCTTTTGGAGGGGATTCCTAGGAAATGCAGGAAATTCCTAGAAAGCACTAAGGGGATGATTCCCAGAAAATATTGGGCATTTCTAGAAAGCATTAAAGGGTAGGATTAACAGAAAAACTTAAGGAGGGGATTTCTTGGAAAGGTATATGCCAGAAAAAGTGATAATTCCTAGGAAAGGAACTGGAGGATTCTCAGGAAACATTTGGGGACCATTCTTATCAAGTGCAGAAAAGTCCTCGGAAGCATTAAGGGGCAAATTCTAGAAAGTGAAAGAGGTGATTTCTAGAAAACAAAACAGGTGCATCCACAGAAATTGTGGAAAGTTTCTAGAAAGCAAGAAGGATGGGATGTCTTAGAGATTAAACCGGCAGAGTCCTAGAAAATGTGGACAATTCCTATGGACAAGTCACAGGAGTCCTAGAAAATATGAAATATTCCTAGAATGCATCAAGAAGCAGTGCTAAAAAGCAAAAGGGAAGGATTCCTAGAGAGCAAAAAGAATGGGTTTCTACAAAATACGAAAAATTCCTAGAAATCAAAAATCAGGGGGAGAATCCTAGAAACAAAAACCAGATGGAGTCCTAGAAAGCTTTAAAAGGGCAAGTCCTAAAAAAAACCCCATACAGTTCCTAGTAAACAAATAGGGGAGGATTTACAGAATGGAAAATGGAGGGAGTTGTGGTCCTAAAAGAGAGCAAAATCAGGGGAAGCTTCCCTTAATGCTTCTAGAAAGCATTATGAGGAAACCATTCTTGATTTTGAAGGAGAGACAATACTCAAGCTGCAGGACAGGGCTTTTTCCACACTATATGTGCCTCTCAGCTGCACTCTTATCCCACAGAGACTTCTTCTGAAGAGGGCATTTAAAAAAGAGAATCAACAGAAAACAGCTCAAGCTAAACCCCTAAATCCTTGAACGGTGAAAATCATCGAGCCTGGAAGTTAAGGGTTAGAAAATTCAGAGCTTGAATCCAGCTCTAAAGATAAAAAGAAAGTCACACGTAGCAGATTTTGAGAAGCTCACCATAGGACATTTTACCTTCACCAACAATTTCTTCTGGAACAATTGTGTGGGCTTATCTCCAGAAAATGGCAGTGCACCTGTAAACTCTGGGGAAATTAAAAAAGAACAGATTTTCATAGGAAACTCAGAATGTATTCTAGAAGGGTTGCCATGTTATTTTACGGGTCTTATCTGTGTGCCTGTAAGGGATTACTCAGCAGCCCTCTGTGTTAACATGTGGGGTGATTTCTTCTTAGAGCCTTATCCATCTATTAATCTCTATATTCTGTGTAAACTCCTACTCCAAGCTGAAACAGCAAAGTAGCTACGGCCACTTTTATCATTAAATGGAAAACAGATAAGAGAAAAACATGTGATTCCTCACTGTCTGGGGAGAAGTTATTAATCAAGTTTTTGGTTCCCTAAGCCACAAGCTAAACCTTTGATGGAAGTAAGGCAATACCCAGAGTTTCCAAAGCATCACGAGGCTTCGGTGCTGGTCTAGTAGACTGATCCACCTCCCATGGACATAAATTAGAGTTTTGCCACAAAACCTCCAAGAGAGATGGATTAAGTATCCATTTTCTATTTCATTACCTGTCTTTGCCTCTATTTGCATAGTGGCTGGCTCCTTTCTGAAAGAAATGAATTCTTCTGAGCCAGAATTTGACTCTCCCATCTTCCTCCTCCCACACTTCTGTTTTATTTCAGGAATTACTTCCATGCTTTATATTCTAAGGAGACTACAGATAAATGCCATGTTTATTCATCACCATACCCTACCAATCTTCTAGACATGGTAACAGACTGACAAGGCAAAAGCGTGTGTTTCTGAACACACCTGAAGGCTCCTGCCTCAGGTGGCACATGGGGAATGGGTCACAGCCGTTGCTAGCAGGAGGACATCAGGAATGGAAATTTTAAAAAATCACCTAATTTTCACTCTCATCTTAGGTTTGCAGCACTGGAAAGCAAAGTGGCTTGTAAACAAGGGTAGTTTTAGATGGGATTTTTTTAGAGGGGATTTAGCAAATAGATACGATATTACAGCATAGGATCATTTTCACTATCTCAGTCTGAGAAATGCAGGTAGCACATCTTAAAGTGAGGTTAGTGCTGGTGAATATGAAATAACTGAGTCTACCTCAGGCAGGACAAACCTGCCAGGAATCCTGAACAAGCCACGTTAGGTGCTGAGTGGAGAGAGGGTATGTTACTCCACAGCAGATCAGCATTTTAAAAAACAGCAATAGCTGCGAACAGGTAACTGAGCAGTTACATCCTTTACAGCACCAAACCTGTAAAATCCCAAATTGAAGTGAAATGAAAAAGCCCACTATACCTCACGCTAGACATATAACACGAGCAGGCAAAAGGTGGATTACTCTTGTTTGGTAACGCTGGCTATTAAAGTTCTCCTTGAACAGGGCTCCCAGCCACGCGATCACTCCTGCCCAGGCTGCAGCTCAGCAAGCTAGGTCTTCTCATCCATCTTCCCCCTTGCCCAGGCAGGCTGCCGGCACGCAGAGAGCCTAATCCCTGCGGGCACCTCCCTGCCCGGCAGCAGTTTATCCAGGAAAGCTCTGTACCTCATCACACACAGCCCTTTGATCCCTACCCTGATGGAGGGGCGGTGTGCTAGGGAGGTGAAATAAAGTCGCTATGAAGCTAATCCCAGGACGCAGAGGGGAGGGGGCCCTTGCTCTGGGCAGTAGGGTGGCATTTCCAAGGAACAGGGTACAGCACCCACATAATCCCAACCCCATTCAAGGTTGTCAAAATACACATAGTCCCAAGGCACACAGGGACCAGCCCAACCCTAACTCAGGGGACACGTAGAAGTTCACATAAAGGACATGAGAAGCTGCCCTCAATCCCTACAAATAAAGCTGAAAATTCTCATATTGAGAATATTTTTCTCCTCTTGTCTCTGTTGATTCTAAAAGCTTTAAGGATATGACATAAATCAGTGTAGTGTAATTCTCTCACAAATGCAGGATAATTTTCTGATGACAACGCTTTGGAGATTACTCGTTAAAAAAAAAAAAAGAAAGCTGAACAAAAAGATAATAGAGAAGCTTCTTGTTTTGGAGAGATTGGAGTAAATAGGTACTTCATGGGTAAAGACCGATAAATGATATCATTAAGCTGGAGAATCTGTCCCAGTGGAGCTTCCTGACTTACTGAGTTTGGGTCCTGTGTGTTAGACTTGGAGGGTTTTTTTAATCTTTCCTGAACTTTTAATCTTTCCTCCCAAGGTGGGGAGGGACCTTCAGAAGGAACAGACCCTGCCTCAGTAAGAGCTGGGGCTCTGCTTTCCAGCTGCTCAGGGAACCAAAGGCCCGTCAGTCTGACCTGGGTGCTGGGGAAGGTTACGGAGCAGATCATCTCGAGTGCCATCCCACGGCTCAGGAGGCTGAGGGGAGACCTCATCGCGCTCTACACCTACCTGGCAGGAGGTTGTAGCGAGGTGGGGGTTGGTCTCTTCTCCCAAATAACAAGCGATAGGAAGAGGAAATAGCCTCAAGTTCTGCCAGGGGAGGTTTAGGTTGGATATTAGGAAAAATTTCTTCACCGAAAGAGTGGTCAGGCCTTGGAACAGGCTGCCCAGGGAAGTGGTTGAGTCACCATCTCTGGAGGTATTTAAAAGACGTGTAGATGTGGCACTTAGGGACATGGTTTAGTGTTAGGGACTTGGCAGTGTTAGGTTTATGGTTGGACTCGATCTTAAAGATCTTTTCCCACCTAAATGATTCTATGGTTCTATAATTTTGAAATCAGAAATGGTTGTTTATAACGGGCAATATATTGCCTAGTATCTCCTTTGCAGTAGCTAGCATAGAAGATTTGAGTTCACACCACACAGGAGATGAAGCCTTGGTTTTATGAGAGGGATCAAGTCCTATTACATTTAAATGAAATTTTGAAAATAAGTTTGTGAAACCAACATGAAGTTATTGCACATAGTAGGCAAATTGTTTTTATCTACAAAGACCAAATTCCTCCTTGATTTTTGCTAAACAAAATTCAACTCCATTTCTACTTCAGCCAGAGCAGAAGCATAGGAATATTCTTATAGAAGTGACAATCTCTTCAACCATGAACAAGAGAAGTACAACACAGGACCTTTTGTGGATTTTTTTTTCTTTTTTTTTTTTAAAAAGGATAATGAATTATGATGTTTTCTGCAGCTATAGAATTAATGCCTTAAAAGGGAAAAAAAAAAAAAAAATCATTTCCCATGTTTCCTCAGAAAGCCACAAACTGTTCATACCACATTCATCATTATGTATATTGAAGGCATAGATTTCAGAAAGGATAGACTACCAAATAACTATAAACCAAAAAGACAAGCTAGTATCAAGTTGAATAGTTCAAACAAACTTAGTGGCTTGAGAAATGCAAGAATTATTTCAACAAAATCATTAGCTCGAGCACATCACCTTGAACAGGAGATCTCTAAAAAAATAAATTACAGCAAAAGATGATGAAAATTGAAAATTATCATATGCTAACTCATCATTTGTAACAGGTTATGCTTGAAACAGAAATAAATTCAGTTCCACTTGAATAAGAAACCTGTCAGCTTCAGGCAAAGATCTGCAGCTTTTTCAGCTGTACATGGTCATGGACAGTGGTGGCAGGGACACAAGCAGCAGGATGATACCTCAACTCTTCAGATGAGTGTGTAATTTCAACTCTTAGAAGACTCTTAAGTCAGGAAAGGAAAAAAAACAAGGGAAGACTTTTTGACTTGTTTTTTCTGAGACTATTGCACCCAAAAACCAAAGTTACAGACACTTAGGAAAACAAAACAAGTTAACGGAGAGCAATTCCACACTGCAGAAAAATATTGCAAGTGCAGTGGAAATCCGACCAAAAAAAAAATCAGCATCCTAACCATGCAGCACAGAGTTCAGCACGAGCTGCAAAAACCATCCAAGATAAATATGCAACCAGCCCACTCAGTGCTTCATGCTGCCACATCCAGACTGCAACAGGAGCTTCGAAAGCTAGCGTAAAACCATGCTAGATATGTCTAAGCTGTCATGAAACTTTAGAGGTCTCTGTGTGCTTTTTAGTTACCAGATGGTTGGTTCGGGGTGGGATAACTAGTTCCATAGAAACGGGGAGCTAAAACAAAAAAAGAGGAAGAAGGTTAATTTTTGTGTGTGTTTTGCTTACACTTTCTACGAGGCTAGAACTTTCTTCTTGGGCTGGCTAGCATGGATATTTCCAAGATGAGGTCCAAGACCCACCACCGGCAGTGAGGCATCACCAAGAGGTTTGGGAAAGGCACTAGACAACAAAATAATGCAATGGGCACCTTAGTACACATCACAATTTTACACTCATTTTTATTACCTCATGGCTCAGACTGGGAGGGATGCCTTCCAGACTTACGAAAGAAACTACCCACACCATTCTTGCCTACAAAACTACAGATTCAAACCTTGGTTCCCAACAGGGATCTCAGTCACTTTTTCCTTGCAGTGAAACAGGGAATGGGGGGAAAAAGTGTCCACCCCTACAAATCTCTGTATGAGGAGCTTTGAATAAAGCCGTATCATAACAGAAAGCTAAAACCAAAGAATAGGCCCAAAGAACATAGCCTCTTTGTGTGGATGCTTATACCTTCTACATACTATAGAATATTACATACTATATGCTATTATAATATGTAATTAATATTACATACTGTATAGTTAGTCTGTAGAAGCTATAAGCATCTACACAAAGAAGTTATGTTCTTAGAGGTTCAAAAATAGCAATATAACTAGGTTTTGGAGGGTGGGGCAACAAAGTGCTGATGAGGAAGGAATGAGGAAATAAAAAGGAGAACGATACAGAGGGGGCGCAGGATCTCAGCAAATGGCTCTGGCAGTGACCAAAGGATGGGATGCCAAGAAAATCTCAGCAGCAGTTAGAGAACCATCAAGCCCAGGATATACCTGAGAGATGCCATGGAAAGACTATGGAGAGCCAGAGGGTAGAGCTCCTGATGGCTGTCTCTTCGTTTTCCTCTCCCTGAGGGCTGGCTGAGCCCACAAGCAGCCCCATGTGGCTACGGGAGACCCCAGAGGGGTCGGTCTGTATGTTCATCCTTCTCCCTGAGGCAGCTGGAATAATGTCTCCGGCTCCTAAACAGATGCTAAGTGACATTCATCTCAAATGTTTACTGTGAAAAATGCAGGGTATAGGAGGTATCAACTCTTAATGTAGACTGTTGAGGAGGCTGTTCCATGCAAAGAACAATTACAAGGAATCAGAGGGGGAAAGAAGTTCAGCAAAGTTGTTTCTGACTTTCTCTAGTTTGCTTTATAGCAATTTAGAGGAGGTATCTTGTTTTCTGCTACACAGCAGGCCCCATTTCCCCCCACCCCTCCAAGAGACTCACCCCAGTGATGTCATCCATGCTACAATCACAAAGAAGTGAGCCATTTATACCCTGGGAATGACAAGACTGGCAGTTTATGAAAGCAGGAGACTCTCTAGGTTTGATGGAATTTCTATAGTTAAAAGAACAAGTTGCAGCCAGCTAGGAATGGAAAGCAACTCTTAAATAATTGCTTCAAGCAGTGTAATTACCAAGGAAAACAATTGCAAAGAAAAATACAATGCTGAGCAAATGACACTGTCTGCTTTTCTAACTATTACAAGTTCTTTGAAAATATCAGATATATGCAATGAGTGTGCCTGAAAAAGAGGAATAGTAGTTTTAGAATCAAGAAATTACTCGAAAACTGATGGCCCAGTAAGATAAAACGATTGCTCAAAAAGAATAAAACAAGTATATGGAATACTAACGACTGTCTAATAGCTACAGCCTTCTAGGTCAGCCTGTAAGTAGTTTACTTTTTTTTCTTAAAGACAAAAAATACAGATGTTTTAATGTGTAAGTAGACAAACAAAGATAAGCAGAATTTTGTTCCCGTCTTTTACATATTGTTTTCCAGTAGCCTGTTGAGTATAAAAATCATCTGTTTTCATGAAGAAACCTCTGCCTTTCTCACACAGAGCAGTACGCCATGGCTGAGAAGTGAGTAGAGCTGATGTGCAGCAGTAAGGAAAAATACTGGCAGCTAGGATCAAATCACCCTCACAAGCACTGCTGCTACCTTTAATACATGCATCAGCTAACTGTAAGAAAGTAGACTGAACACAGAGATATGAAAACAGTAAATAAATCTATTGAGGATCTATTTAAAAGGCACATCCCTTTGGGACAGATGCAAGAGCTGCACAGCCTGACAATCCTGGCTTAGCTTGCTACCCAAGACCAGCTCCCTGGTAAAAGCTGTTGTGCAGAAAGTACTGGGAGTCCCCAGGAGGGACTCTCCTCCTTTTGCCTGAGAACTGCTCTAACGCTGAGGCTCGTGCCCTCGATCCCCACCTGAGCTACGCTGTGGCTGCACTGCAACCCGAGCAGGTGCCCGAGCCGGTGCCCCACTGATCTGGACCCTGGCCTCCCAGCTCAACCTTGGGCTTGCCTCATTACCAGCGACTTCCCTTGGCTGAGCCTGGTGGCCACCCCTGGGTCTGCCCTGCTTGCTTTGCAGCCTGCACCGGGCTCCTGTCACCTCCCCTTGCAGAGCGGCCAGCCCTTGCTGCTCTCTGGCACAAGGCGCTGCTTAGACCCACCAGAGAATACGCTTCCCCTGCTTACTCCGGGGCTTTGGATGCTGTGGCTGCAGGGTAGCAGCAGTGATCGCTCCCCACAGCGACAAAAACCGAATCGGCTTCAACTGCAAGTCCTGCCCCACACATTGGCTTCAGAAAGAAACCGAAGCAGCAAGCTGCTTGCTCCAATAGAAAAGCATCCTTCTTGTGATTAGAGATACAGCCAGGAGATGACATTTCTTTTTTTCCCCTGCTCAGGCAGGATTGAGCCCTAAATCTGCTAAAAGAAAATAACTAAGTGCATGCTCCAGAAATAAGCCTGGTTACACTCTTAAGGCAGCAGCTGGGAGAGTTAACCTCAATCTGAAATCACCTTTAGCTCTTTGATAGAAAGGTGACATATAGGCAGCCAGGCCATCACAAACATCATAACAACAGAAGTGTTGGATATGAAGTGACAGCGTTTTGAGTTAAACAGGTTTGTGGTAAGCCCAACTGCAAATGCACAGTGCCTGTGGCATCATTTAAAATTTCTATCCCAACAGCTATTCCAGGCTTGGTTCTTTTCTATCAGTACTTCTTTCTTCCTGTATTCATTTGCTAGTGCAGATGAAGGTCAGAGGAGAGCAATTCGGCACAAGCTGACCAGAAGTTCAGAGCTCACCTCGCTACGCAGATATAATCAAGGCATCAAACCTGAAGGACAGCATCCACTTGCCACTTGGAATATGTGTCAGACCCCAAGAATCAAACCAGATGGTGATCTACTCCTTTCCAAACACATTTTATTCATCATGAAGTCTATTTCAAGCAATGCTCTATGTCACCTGTCAGGGTAAATGCAGATGAATCTTCCCGGATTTCAAATTCAAATTGTTTCACATTTCCTAAGCAGGGAGATATAAATGTATTTGCGTGTTTTGGAGCATTTTCCACCCAAAATGCCATTGGTTTAACGTGACACACAACCACATGGGGGACTAAAGGTAATCAAGCCATCAGGCAGCTTCTAAGGTGTAGGTGTCCGCATAAATCTGTGCACTCGTAATCTAAACTTCACACCGCAGCAGCCTATCACAGGTGAACGGGCAAGCAAATCCTGCATCTCCCTGACCCTTGTCTGCCTGCCTGCTGCCCACCTCTCCCCTGTTCCAAGCAGCTCTTTGGTCTGCTACTGGCTATGAGTGGTCTCCACTCCTTAAAACTGCTCGGGGAGAGGGGGAGTCTCATCTCTGGGCTCTTACTGGGAAAAGAGACACAAGGAGCAGCTGGGTTTGGGAGCAGGGGTCCTCCCGCACAGGAGCTTACACCAGCAGGCAGAGGTGCGGCTCATCAGGCACTCTGCCGTGGTTTGCCCTTGCTCAGCACCTCACACACACTGAGCTCGACACGGGGCTTCCCACTGCGCTCAGCAAGCAATGGGCAAGCCTGTGCTTCCCATCTCCCAGCCCAGGAAGCCTTCTCCATAGAGAACAGATCAAGTGAGCAATAAGAAACAGCCTGAAGTAGCCTCACCAACAGAACGTTATTGTGATATTGTTAAAAAAACCAACCAAACAAAAAAAACCACCAAAAACCAACCAACCAAAGAACAAAAACAAAAAAAACCCATCACACATCACTCTTGAAGACCAACCTAAATGTGTTGAAGCACTGTAGCCCAGCATCAGACTTCTTTAAGGACCTTTTTTCCCCCCCTGCCCCAGAAGGTCTAATATCTTGCAAATTATCAGTGAAAGCAGACACAGACCTAGCAGGCATTTGCTTTTCTTTCCCTGTGAGGATTTTTTTTTTTGTTTATAGACTGCAGCTAAGGTTCCCAGATGAAAGAAAACTCTGTCTCCACCTGCTCTGCAATGCCCTGAAGGTGTCACTCATTCACTTGAAGTGTGCATCTCGTAAGCAGGGGCTCCCACCAGCGTAGGCACACATCCCACACCTCAGAGGTCTCCAAGGGAGGCATCCCACTGGAGCAAATGCTGTGTTTAAAAGTGACATCTTTGGCAGCTGGTATTGTGAATATTCCTTAGAAATTCATGCCATTTATCCACCTGTTCTTCTGTGACAGGCAGACCTAAAAGCAACTCAAATATTGATCCAGCTGGGACAGAGATGTGTCATCTTATTTAACATCCTCACAGGCCTCTGCTAGAGGGGCTGGAGCTTAAAAACCTTTTGCAGGAGGATGCCCAGGAAGATGCTGCATTCCCAGCAACCTGCAGCAGTCACAGGAGGAAGAACGACACCATCGAAGCAGGGAGTTTGGCAGGGCATCAGGAAGGCCATTTGTGTGCACATGGCTACAGTGGTGTTTGAAACCAGTATCTGTCTACACGGTGCCCTTACAAGGCCAGCTAGTTTGGTCTGAGAAGGTCAGAGATCTCCTGGGTTGGCACAAGGACATCAGAGAGGCTATATCACAGGCTGTATCGAGTAAAATAGTTTAAATGCTGCAATGGGACCGGTGAGATTACAAAAGAAGGTTTCCAAAATAAGCCAACAACTGCTTCTTATAATTTGTTCTCAGTATTTAGTTCACAGATCTTGGATTTGAAAGGTTTCCCAGGAGCCTTAGACTATCCTGTGGGAGTGGAAAATGTGGCGGCCACACATAGCAGTTAAGCACTTCTTAAGCTGATCTGGAATTTGGTTTAGCACTTCAGTACCTAGCTTAAACTAAAACCTGAGTATCATCCACACTTCTGCCACTTTCCCAAACTGTCCCCCAAGTCCACACTTCCATTCCTTCACCGCCTGTTTCACAGTTTTTCAACACCACCCCTGAAGGCCAGGTAAACACAGGGAAAAAAAAAGGTAAACACAGGGGGAAAAAAAAAAAAGGTAAACATAGGGGGGAAAAAAAAAAAGGTAAACCTGGTCTGCTCTTTCTTCCCAAGCTCTTTCCACCCAACCCCTGGCACCTCAGGCTCCCAAATCCATCTTGTTGTTTGATCCAGAACCCTTGTCCCTCTCTTCAGGACACTTCCTACCTCCTGCCTCTCATCCAAACTCTTTAAGCCATCTCTTGGTTTTTGGCCTCAGCTGGCACTGCCCACACTTTTGGCCAAAGCTGCGTCTCACTGCATAACAGCCATGAGCCAGACTTCCACCTTGCCTCATCAATTTATCTAAAATCCTCTGCACTTGCCATTCAAATAATGTTCCTCCTTTTCCAAAGCCTCCCTCACCCTTCCAGGCAAAGTCCTGCAAAAACACAGGTGGCAGTGGATCAGGAAATACGGTGTTGGGATACGGGAAGAAGAAAACTGCTGGAGAATCACAGAAACATGATATGCCATTCTGTGTACTCCACAACAACTGAAAAACTGCCATCATTTACTGTTGTGCTGTCACCAGGACACAGACTGGTATCTGCAATACAGTTTGTGTATAAATAACAGAGATACAAAAGTTTGTTCCTTTAGATCATTTTAAATCCTACGTTTAGATCTCTAGCAAATGCCAGTCTCCCACTGTCATTCACATCAGCATGGCTTCCCTCCCTCTCCCCCTGCCAAAAAAAACAACCAAACAAACAAAAAAAAAAACTTTTGAGGACTTGGACGATCCAATCTTGAAAGTTACCTGAATTACACTTTAATTATTCTGCATTTAATGACGTGTTAAAACAACAAAACGGCTATAATATTTCTGAGCACACTGATCCCACCAGCTCCTCAAATAGATTAGTTTTGAAAATCTGATTCACAGTGGTTTGGCTTAGCTTTCAAGAGGGACAATAAAGCAAAAGTCGTGGTATACCAAGGGCAATATACATATATTCTTAAAATAAAGAATTTCTATGCTAAAGAAACCTTTAGTAAATCTATTTTTCTACAAGCAAATAAACTTGATTTATCGCCTGACTTCTTTCAAGAAAAGATAATTGACAGTATTATACAAATGACAGGCTGAGTTACTAATCAGAGCTGGTGTTAAAAACAGATAAAACCGCAGTTAGAAGCCCAGGTTAAGGTTAAAGAAAACTTGTAATTAAATAAATCACAAGTTTCACACATGACAGACAGGCATTTAGCTCCATTTGGGGTTGATAGTTTCAGCTATAAATGTAGACAAACTACACTAAATTAATATAATTATAATACAGAGCTGTCAATGTCTATGCCATTCACAAGAACAGATTTATAAATGAAGCTTGAGTCAGAATGAGTCTGAAATTCAGGACATTTCCATCTCCATATTTCTTTCCACCTAATCTGATTTACAAGATGCTGTGTGGCCTAATACCCACTTTATAGCTCTGCCATGTGCACACTGATATGAATCAATAAGATCATATAGCATGAAAAACAGGTTTGGGTCTCCTCCCATAGTAGATATCATTAAAGAAGTAAATACACATATATATGTTGCTGTTAAGTTACAAAAAGGATGCAAAAAGAATCCAGTTTTCCTATTTAAAAAGTACCAATTGAAAACACTAAATTCCTGACACCATGCCTTAGGGACACTAGAACAGGAAAAACACACTCAAACACTAAGTCTGGGGAAAATCACCCACTGTGTTCATAACCCAAGAGCTCTCTTACCTGTACAGAGGTATAAGCCCAGCGTAGCCCTGGCAGAAGAACAGTCAGCACCTCCGCGCTTGCTCATCCGTAGGGAGCAGCTCCCAGCAGGGAGCACGCTGGGCCAAGGACAAGGTGGCCCAGGAGGCACCGGGGAGCGCTACCAGGTTGATACGGCAGCAATGCCCCAAACCACAGCGCAGCCCCTTCCCACGCCACCGTGCCCTGCTCCTCCAGTGCCCCTTGCCCATGCTGGCCTCCTGCTCTGCCTCACCCCTCTCCTTGCCTAGCGCATCAAATCCTTTGCTCAGATGGGATGGGATGGGATGGGCAGGGAAGGGAAGCCAGCCTGGGTTAGCGCAGCACAGCAGCACAGCCATTTCAGCCTGGTTAGCATAGGGGAGCTAATTTGCTCTGCTAAAAGACAGGGTTTATCAGCTCTGGCATAGCCTTATGCTCAGAGGGGTCTGGAAGCAACAGTTCTCTGAACTCTGAATTGTGTGGATATATAACCAATTTTTTCGGAGGGTGCCATGGGCTCCCTGCTCCGTTCCCCACCACGCAGTAGGACACACACAGGTACCACTGATCGGCCCCTGCCTTAACCCTACATTTCAAATTAACAGACAGTAGAAAACCCTCACAGCTCAGCTTTTAATCAGCCTTGCAAGCTGGTATCAAGCCCTGGGTAACAGCCTCTCATTATGTCCTCTGCAACTACCCAATGGCACATGGAAACACCCCCAGCAAGGAGGCACTCACCTCAGAGATGATTACGCATTGCTTTCACCCCTCTGCACCTTGCCCAGAGGTCAGAAGACATTCTTCCTCCTGTTAAGATTCATCCCTATTAATATTTTTTTGAAAGCAGGGAACATGGCAGTTCTGCACCATCAAGAGTTGCTAGGAGAGCCCAAGGGTTTGAGAGCACGAGGAACACGGAGATTTGGTGGGTATTGTCAGGGAAGCAGGGCAGGGAAAGCTTAACTCACAGGGCATGGGGAAGGGCACCCCTAGATGCAGGCTGAAATAACTCTACGTCTAAAAGAGGGAAGATTTTATTCAAGAGAAATTGATGGTAAGTAGTAGCTTGATCCTAGTATCTGGCTGAATATCCAATAAAGGTGGTCCTTCAGCCTGGTGTTTCTGCTGAAACATGTGGATCAAAAGGCTAATGCCGGTATCTCTAGCAGCTTTGCCTGGGCCACAGAGTTAGGATAAACAAGACCTTTCAGCCTGCCTGAGGTACTACAAACGGGATTGTAAAATAAATGTGAAACAAGCCACTATCTAAAGAGCTAATTTTGATTAAAAAATACCACTCAGATCCAGGATCATAATATTAG
The DNA here is from genome assembly GCA_013400755.1 of Pelecanoides urinatrix. Classification (NCBI taxonomy): domain Eukaryota; kingdom Metazoa; phylum Chordata; class Aves; order Procellariiformes; family Procellariidae; genus Pelecanoides; species Pelecanoides urinatrix. Next base: position 350,509 of record VZTQ01014808.1, on the reverse strand, counting down.
CAACCAGACAGTCATATTACATGCAGAATTTTGACCAAGTAACATGATGTTTTAAAGCAAGAATTAAAGAAGCTATTCCACCATCCCAGTCTGCCTCCAAGCTGGGGTTCAGGGGGAGCTGGCACAACTGTAGCCATATCAACACCATAGAAATACAGCTGTGGCACCTGACCAACAGCCCACAGCTGAAGCATCACTGCCTCCACATTCGCTATGTGCTCTTCCCCTCATTAGCCAGTGTGAGGCATCAGATTTATTCACCAACTTCATGGTTCAGTGCCTAATTGCTTCAGCACATGGTATGACATGTCATCCTCTCTGCTGAAGCTCAGAAGACCACAGAACTATTTTCATAGCTATTTAGTACATTACTTGACAGCTACACAGTTAAGCAACTGTTTTGCTTTCTCATGAGCAAAAGAGCTGTCAAGGTGAGATTTGTCCCATTGTTTAACTGACATTGGCTTAAATTTGACTCTTTTCATGTGTTTGGTTCCTCTTACTCATGTCTTCTTCACAGGGGTTCAAACCCCACATAGGCATTATCAAGCGGTGAGCGTGAAGTTGTACTGATCATCAAAAAAAGTGTTCCAAGAATTCAGCATGGCATGAGGCAGCTCAGGGTTTCCCAGTTTGTGGAAGCCTGCCATCACATCTCATACAAGAACAACCTCTTGCAAGTGTTATGTTCCAAGAAATCAGAGTGCCAGCCGCTGCATCAATAACAAGGCTCGTTAAGAGGCAACTCTGACAGTTATTTTTAACATAATTGCATCTTGGAAGAGACCATACCTTTGGAGTCTCATCACTGGATGTTGACACAGCCTTAAGCAGGAACAGTAAGATCTACTGGGATTTGTCTGATCATGTCGATAGAGGGAAATGACTGCTTAAAAAGGTAGAAATTAGTACCTACTAATTACAGTAGATAAACATTTGCTGATTCTTCACCTGTCATTACCTGCTAATATTGGATGCTTTAGCCATAGGCTGACTATACCTTTTCCTTTTGAACTGAATTCTTCTCTTTGCAAGCTGAGCAATGAAACAGCCCACAGAGCATTTCATTTTCATCTCTCGCACACACACAACACTTGAAAAGCAGTAAGTTATGTAAAGCAGAGTCATTCAAAGGAACAGTCGTCTATGGTATTGCCTACCAGTCCTCATTCTAGTCCCATTGCAATCAGTCCAAAATTAGTTTAACCAACAAAAAGAGGAATAGACACAGAAAAACAAATAAATGGGACTAGCTGAGAGGGATAAGCTCCAAAATCACTAGCTGGGTGAAGCAGGAGTCTCAAGGAACTTGGGCTAAACGAAAACAACTTAGTTCAACCAAAAATTGCTAAGCATTTCCCAGGCAACTTCTTGCAAAAACAGGACAAAACTAAAACTTTCCAAAGTTATTTGGAAGAAAAAATAATGCCCTTTTCTATAGATAAATGGGATGACTAGTGAGGGGTGGGACAGGGTGAAGGACACCAGGACTATTCTGGTCTTAATCTTGTATTCACTGGCATACACACAAAAATCCCCAAAACCAAAATAGAAAGTGTGAATTTCTCCATTATTTTCCACCTCTTTCTGACCTGTAATTAATAATCTACTAAGCTATATTCGTGCATGGTTTGTCAAGATTGTCTTGCAAGACAGATGACTCTAGTAAGTTTAATATCCAATAAATATTCTTGGCAGTATAAAACAGACTACTCCTGACTCTCAGGGGAATCCAAAGGCCACCACTAGGAAATGTACTTCCAGGAAAATAGAGCAAAAGAGCAGCACCTGTCCAAAATATTAGCACAGGCTTTTTAACATGTACGTGAAGGGCAGTATCACAAGCACCTATCCAAGGAAGGGTCCACTGTGCTGTGCACAGGCACTTTGAAGGCTTGATAACAATCTAAACAAGAAATCATTCCTTTCATCACTAATCCACATTTTGCACAGTTAAAAACAACAGTTAAAAAATTAGAAAATTGAAAGAAAGAAATAAACTATTCCCTTTCCATGCTTAAACTCTCTGCATCCTTACATCTCTAATGCCCCAAAACATGCTTTCTGCTCTGTCTGTGATGCCCATACTGACTTCTGCTTGCTCTCTGGGACAGGACGTGTTCCTCACCTGTCTTGTAAAGTTCTCTTTTACCTATCCTATAAAGTTTTCAAGAAGGTCTCTTTAAATTATGACCTTAAATTACCAACAGTCCCAGAGAACAAATAACATTTTAAAAGAAGGAAACCATTACCCCACGCGTATTTATTTCTCTCCCTCAGCAGAGAGACCCTAACCCAATGGATTAAACATCTAAGGAGACTATCCTGAGTTTTGAGTGACAGACTTCCTGACCTATTTCTTCCTAAATTACTCATGTTAGGCAATCTCAATCCATTAGCACTGTCTGTCTTAAATCTGAGTCAGAGATCAAACCAAAAATGTACTATATCCAGTGGTCTAGATGTCTTGAAAGCACTAGAGGTACAGTGGAAGTAAACAGTATGCAGACTGATCAAATACATATACATATAAGGCACATATTAACCTGGGTAAATAGTACTCCTGGGTAAATAACTCCTACAAATTTACACAAGTCTAAATGTGTTTATCCAAGAGTCCAAAATAGCTCCCAAGTTACCACAGTATTCTACTCTTTCCCAGATTAATTTAAATTAAAGCGTGCACAACTGTTGATCCATCTTGGTGGTTCATTACCATTTCCAAACAAAGCCCTTCATTACTATGGAGGTAGTGCTGGATTGTTGAGAAATATTTACCCTGCATGTCAAGCATGGATGTGACACTGAATCGGAGTGCCCCGTGTGCATATCATTATTCCCCGCATCACGAAACCCTCAGCATATATCACACTGCTGAGAGTTTCATGACAGCATCATTTAAGGCTAGCTTATTTTATCCAATACTGATCTTTGCTGCTTCTGCTGCACATTTTCTCTGCTCCCTGCTTTTGTGGCATATGTCGGCCCTTCAACAGCAAAGCTTGGCACTTATTTCCTGCCTCACAAGTTGGCAATGCCCCTGCAAAATTTTAGAACGTCACTAAAGCTCAGCAGATATTTACTGGGGAGTTGAAAATAAGTAGTAACCTGTCTGGCAGCGACTATGCAAAAGGACAGCAAGAAGCAACACTTTACTGGTTGCTGAATATGGCTGGCAAACAAAAAAGGGAAGCTAGCAATAATCTGCAAGAGCCATTCATTTCAGAATCGACCAAAACCTCTCATGGTAAGTGTGCGTGGCAACATAATCCCCAAATTCCTTTCCTTCCTTTCATTGCCTTTGAGTTTTCTAGTTATTCCTTCCCTCCAGACCAGCTGCATAAGCACTAGCCTTTTGAACTCAGCCTGTAGTCTGCTAACACAGCAATTAGTTTAAGCCCCAAGAGAAGTAGGTGAACACCAGTCATTATTTGTAGGAAGGATTACATTGTACTAGTGATAACCAAAATGGCTTTGTTCCTTCCTTGCCTGTACTTTGTTCTTTGGAATATGGATGACCCAAATAATTACCTATTTTAGTCTTCACAAAGGCGAGCCCATCGCTCTGGTTCGAATCATGCATGCAAAATAACCTAGAATTGTTAACCACAGCTTGTAATTGCAAACAATAAATCAAAGAGTAAGAAGCATTACAAAAGACACCCACTGCAATTACAAGCCAAATTAATACTTCTGCACTGAATACACCCTCCTTTTTCCAACTGACTTCAAATACTATCTCCTCTCCTACCCATACCCCTAGATTCAGAGATGCACTTTGCTTGAAATGCTATTTCTTTCACCCAGCTTCGTGCTGAATCTCCTTTTCTATCTAGTCCCAGGACTTACCTTGCTGGTTACAGTGCCAGCCAGGGAGTCTGGTGGCTGCAGCCAGCAGCTGACCCACAGGAGCTGGGTGAGGTTGTACCTGGGAGCTGCCCAGCAAGACCTGCATGTCCCCCATGCAGGAAGAAAGCAGCTGTATCTATTTAGTTCCTTTTAAAAGACTTATCTTTTCTTAAATGCAATCAGAAAAATCAATCACAAATAAGTGACCTAATGAAAACATTTCCCTACGCACATGCACATACACACACAGCCTAACTAAACAGTGTCAGAGCCCTGGGTGCACTAGCAGACCCTCAATCATCCTGACCAGCCTCACCTGGGACCCCCAAACAAACCTTTGCCCCCAGTGCAGAAGCTCTGGATAAGCTCAGGCTGCACCACCACTCCTCACCTGAGGTGTGTTGTTGCCTGTCTTCAGCCCCGTCTCCTGGATAGACCTTGGACCTATGCTGTAGTCATGCATGTGGTACATCTGGTATATCCATCTCCCCATCCCCACCCCACTGCTCCTGGCCCTGTCCCTGCTTCCTGCTGCTGATGCCCTGGACGGACCCCAGTGTGGTTCATCCCCTTGCCTTGTCCGGGGCTGCTGGACCCTGCTACCAGCTCCCTTCTCTGCCCATCCTGCTCAGATCCTGGGGGGCTGCACCCTGGCCAGTGCAGGTGCTAGGGTCTCCCTGCTCATCCCCTGCCTTGTGGAGTAGCTCCCTCACAGGCAGAGCCACAGAGGAACACCTCAAAGTCAGCCATGAACTCTCCAGAAAGTTGTATTCCCCTTGCAGGAGAAAATATCCCCAGATTTCACTGGTCCTACAAAGACTATAACTACCTGCTCTTAGAAATCCTACTTCAACACTTTTAGATACTCAAGACAATTCACCTGTACTTAAATCTAAGCCTAATTTCAGAAAGTAAATTCACCTGTCCCTAGCAAAAGATAGGAAGCACCTTTTGTCTCCAACAGGATGTGGACAGATGTTTGACCAGCATGAGGATGATGCATCCTCTGCATTTCACATCAGAGTGGCAATAGGCATATAGTGCAACAGGCACAGCAATATCAGTAGTGTGATAAAAATGGTTTTTCCCTTAGTTCAGTTAACCAATCACCTGCGCTTAACCATGATTTTTTGCACATATCATTAGGAAAAGTCAGAAGAAGGCTAAATGAGGCACAGCTGTTAGCGAGAGATCTCCTCACAAGCACAAAGGAAAAAACATGGTCACCCACTGAAGTGGTGCAAAATTAAGACATCAATGACCAAAACAAGACTCAAGTCTGTCCATTTTCCATGACATATAAGGATCTACAAAGCTTATGATGAGAAATGGTCTGTTGAAAGGCTGATATTTGCATCAGCACTAGTTCAGGCATATTTGGGTTACTAGCTACTACAATTTTGACGGGAAGACTAATTATGGTGGGCAGGGATAAAAGGCAAAAGCGGGTGGACCTTGCATTGTAGGTGACACACTGCACCTGCTTCCCTGTCAGGAGCTACGAGTGCAGCACTGCATTACGCACAAGCCCTCACCACCCACATTCCAGCCTTCCAGTCCCATCCCTGCTTCTCTGGCCAGTAACAACCCCGAGTCCCCAGTTTCAAACGGTCCCTCTCAAGGATAATACTAGGTATTAAGGGGTTTTTCCCCCATCTAGAAGAGATACATGCAACAAAAACCAACAGGCCAAATTAACTCAGATTATTCAGATTACAAATAAGGCATTTTCCCACAGTGAGGGTAATTATCCACTGGAAAAAGCTTATCCCAAGGAATGGTCCAAATTAAGACCAATACCAGAAAGCAGTCTGCTTTCTGAATGACAACTTTTAGCTAAATTGGGTTACTGAGCTCCAGATGCAACAGGGAGAAATTGTTGAAAGTGAGGAGTAAATGAGGTGAATCAACAGTTCTGTTTAAACAAAACCTATTCCACAGTTGCAAAAATAAAATGTAGCAGCTGTAAATTTGAAAACAAAGGTTATTTCCTAGAGCATCACAGATAATCATAACAAGTGAGCACCGCAGAAGTTATATAAAGAAAACTAGATTATTAAATTAGTGCAAATAAAAGGTTTACTGCTACATCATATTAATATAGCCCCAGAAACATGAAATACAAGAGGATGAAAATTCAGAGACTACAATCTGCGAATCAGATATTAGACCTCATTGCTAACTAAAACCAACTTCTGGGCTCATCCCACTTTTGGGGGGTTCTTTTGGGGAACAGAAAGAAAAGCTTGAGGGAAAGAAGGGCTGTGCCAAATCATTCAGGAGATCAGAAGGAATGAGAGGAGCAGTTTTTAATCACTGTTTGCCACTCCATTACCCACTGAGATCAAAGATGTACTATGACCATCTTCTCATCACAATCATTAAAGACGTCCCAGCACAGCCGAACCGGAGACTGACCCCGAAACCATCCCACCCCCACTAGCCGCCACCAGACCTCCAGCACAACTCGCCGTAGGAGACACGCACTCTTGCAGTCGCCCCGGCCCTCCAGGGGAGCAATCCTTCCCTGAGTAGTTCCTTGTTTCTGCCCTTGTTTCCCTCTTTTAAGCTTCTCAGAAGACCGGCTTAGCTTGGGACCCAGCCTCCCCGCCCTGGCCGGGGAAGGCTGCGGCGGCAGGGCCGGCGCGGGGCAGGGCCGCTGGCCGACCGCCCCTGCTGCTGCCCGGCCCCGGCAGGGCTGGCAGAGCAGCGGCAGCATCGCCCCCCGCAGCAGGCAGGCGGTGGCAAAGAGCCCACGCCCCAGAGAGAAGCTCCACTTTCTGCCTTTGGCTTATCCTTTTACTCCCTCTTCTTTCGCCGATTGCTCTTGTTTTGCTCTCAGAAAAGCGAGAGGAGATTTTTAGCAACAGGCACTTCAGCTCACTTTCTTCTCAAGTGCCTCCGCAGACAAAGGTTAGGTATAACCATCTCTAACACCGGGACTTCAAAAAGCTGTCAAATAGATTTCCCCTCCTCCCCCACCCCCCAAATAAAAATTCTCTTCTGCTTTCAAACACTTCAATATTTTTTTTCCTTTTTCAATAACAAATAAAAGGTTAAAAAGGATTTTCACGCGAGCAGAAGCCATGAGGCCAGGCAAGCAAACGTGCCCTCTGCCCTCTCTTTGAATCCCACGCTCTGCTTTACTGTTTGGTGCCGTACAGCGACCTGCTGCACCCCGCCACAGAGGCAAACGCTGCGGACTTCAGAGCCTTCACAGGCACCGCGAGTTACACCCACCCACTGCTTGAAACAACTCATATACGTAATTGCTCCCTACCTGGACACTCATTTCCTAGTGGCACTCGCTCCCTATTTTAGGTTAAAAAGAAAAGGTTTTAAAGACATTGAAAGCCTTTCAATTGTATTTGATAAAGCTAAGCAAAGTGACAAGTGCAGGAATACCTGTCCACGTTTAGAAGCACACCTTTTATTCTTTCACGTCATATTCTTAATATTCCTTTTCTTAATATTTCCTTTTTTTTTTACTGCAGTAATTGTGAATACGTATGACAAATGCATTTTTATGCTCAGGCATTTACCAAAAGTACATTTTGATGCTGGTTCACAACTCGCACAGTGAGTGCCAGAAGTCATTCAGCGAGGGAAACGCTTCCAGTCTCCAATACAGAAGTCTTAGCCAGTCAGTATAAATTTCAAACTCCGGGCCTAAGCAGTTGGCCCTTCTCACACAACGGAGAAAATGACACCTGATCTGAAGAGGTCGAGAACACTTTCAAATCAATTCAAGAAACACACATTAAATGAGTTTCAGAGCTTGGGAGCAGAAAGAAAATGTGATCATTTTGAAACACAGTAAAAAATGAAAACAGCACATCTGAGATTTTTAAGGTAGGAACTTTAGCATTTGAGGAGCCTGAATTTCAGCAGGTTATTGCTGATCAGCTTCTGGAAAACCAGTTTCCTCCATGGCATGCTCCTAGCTTTGCACTTTCAAACAACACTTGAGAGTCACTCAAAAGTCCTTGGCTTGAATAGCAAAGCCTCATGCATCTCTCCCAAGGCTACACACATCAGCTTGCTATCGCACACTGGGGATCAAAACACGCATTTTGCATTCGTAGCTCACTTTTCTTCCTAAAAGTTAGGCCATGATTGACGGACTCAAACACACATGTTAAGTCCTTTCAAAATAAGAGGTGAAAGTGAACCAACAGCCATATGCTAGTACTAAAGTGAAAGCTGTCATATTTTGGGCCTCTACAACCTGTGGTATCAATAAACGGAGTCTTGACAACATTGCGTTACTAATTTGCTGTCACTGACAATGAGTCATCGCGGCTCCAAAACGTGCATTGCGCTGTCACTTATGACAGACTTGCAGCTGGAGGTTGGTGTGTTCGGGCCGCAAGCCCACCTATCGTTTCAATAATTTTTCTTCCTTCTAGAGATGAACATAAGTTTTCCAGACTGTTTTCTTCCACAAGCAGATGTGAGAATAACTGATTATTTTACTACCTGCAATGGACATTGCATCAGCCAAAGCCAGACCCGTGTTGTCTGGGCAGCAGGTCTCAGTTGTCAACAGGGGCAACAACCAGGAGCATCTTCATAGGGAGGGGAGGACAGGAGGAAACTCTGCCTAAGCCCAGGACACCAAGCAGGGTTTTTAAAAGAGGTGGCAAGCTGCATTAACCCTCCAACCCCCACCTTCCAGGAGCAGGGGCTGGCAGGGGGCTGCTTCTGCAGCGCTCTGAAGCCCTTCTGCTGCCTGCCACGCACCGCTCTGCTGGGCTGAAAGCACCACCCAGCGTCTGCAGCATCTCAGCGGGTTTCTCAGTTCTGTTTGCAAAAGTGAGGCCCCTGGGGACGGAGCAACACAAATTCCCAATTCCAGGGAAAAAAAAAAAATATTCAACTCCCAGTTTTCTGTTCCCCTGTGACCCACATAGTTACTTTCTCCACTGTAAGACTGGCCACCATTTACACTGGCAGTGTTATTCTGCTATGCCAAAAATCAAAGCCGTGAAATTCAGATCCCAGCGAGTATGCAATCAGGCTGCATGTGTTTAATTAGTAGCAGATTCAAAGGTTGCCCCCAAGCTACAAAGCAGGAATTTCAGTAGCATTGTATACTATAATTTTAATAATCTAATTAAATCTTTTTGGAGCCTGGTAGAAATAAGTTAAAATTATTAGAGAATATCAAATTCTTCTTATTATCTCTTGCTATGTAAGTTTACATATTTCTATGCTTTTATTTTCAGTGAACAGTTATAGATACCGTAACTTCCTTATAAGGATTGCACCTATTATACATTTATTAACCTATTGGGGGTGGGGGGCGGGTCTACTCGAGTCAAAAAGCAGAAGTAGAAATTTTTAGTAATAACTTTCAGAGTGTTTCTGATTTACTGACAACAACTAATATCATGCCATTAACTATTCTTCAACCTGAACATGGAATAAAAAAAGGTTTAAATAGGTGGGAGGTTACATACCCGAGCAGGAAGCACAATCTGGCTCAGCCATTTCATCTTTGTTTCTGTGAAATGTATGTTCTTGTCTAACTTGGTACCTGGCGTCATTTAGATGTTGAGATACATTGAACCATACTAGAGCTCTGCTTCTTTAAAACCTATGGGTTTCTTGACCTGTCATTGTTTTCCTGCAAAATAATGGCCAAATGGCATCTCTGACATTTCAAAGCGACAGCAAACAGGCTGAGTAAGTACATTCACTGGAGGGAAAAAAAAAGAAATCAATAACAGAAAAAGACGACATTTGCTTACAGTAGGGTAATGAATTCTCAGAGCTGGGTTAAGCAGACATACTGTCATGATTCAAAGAGTTCTTGCTTTGCTTTTTGGCTTCCCAAAAATAAATGGGGGGGTGGGGGGTGGGGGGGTGTCCAATAAGGTCATTTTGTGGAAGAAAAGAAAGGGTGGGAAGAAAACTACAAAACTCCATCTGGGAAGCATATCTACCCCCTATTATGAATATTACTATCGAGATTTCCAGTTAAGACTGGAATGCATTTGCATAAAAGTCAGCTATCTATTTACAAACAAAAGTAAGTGCATGAAGTAAAGCAGTCCCTATACCAAGAAACTTCCCAGATGCTGAAAGCACATCAGGCCAAACCCAAAATAATTTCCCACATTCCGATACCTCATTTCAATAGGACATAAATTAGTGACAGCAGAGAAATATGCTAAGCAAAAGAACGGTATTTTCCTGCACAGCAAAAATGACCAAAGATCTTGAAGAGCAGCAGGCCCTGGTCTATTATTCAGACACAGTGGACAAGGTTGTGCAAGGCAGTTTTGCACTCTGTGATACAAGCGATTTCTGAACTAAAAAAGGATATAATTCTGTGTAAGGTTTATTGCCACAGTAATCCATGTGCATTGAAGTGAAATGGATATAATGGATTTCACAGTGGGAACAGAGCACAGCACCACAGAATCACAGGTAACCCCACATAAGGCTGCTATGAAAAGTCACTGGTAAATAGACCTCTTCAGCAGTCTTCGTTGCAAAAGGAATGAATACACCTAATTCTAGGTCATTTTAGGAGAAGCACCCACCTCCTCTCTGCCGATAAGAGGCTGTCCTTTGACTTGACACGGTAACAAGGAACGGAGGCATTGGCAACCAGCGTTTAACTTACACATTTAGGCAAGGACCTAGTCTGCTTTTGCCCTAACACAAATGGAAAGCACATCCATCGAAAACAGCCAGCAGTAAGAAAACTGGAGGGAAGGTGGTTTTGTTTCCCATACGTTTCAAAAGCATCGAGTGCCAGGCCCCCTGGAAGTAGAGACAGGTGTTCTACCCCGCTAGAGCTTCAGGGGACAGGTTGAGAAATTGCCTTTCTTCTGATTTGCTCTTTCATAACAAAATCATCGTGCCTCCCGGAGCTCCGCTTATTGCTGTATGAGCAGGCAGAGGTTTACCGAGAGATGGCAAGGCCTGACTCCAGAGGCACCTTGGATCCATGCAAGTGCCATACACAGCATCTGCTAACAGCACATTTCCTTGCAATGGGTCTTAGACAGACACCACTTTCATTTTAATGGTGCTAAGGCACAGAAGTTGCACTATTAACCTCATTTTTCACAACTGCTGAACCAGGAAAAAAAAAATTACACACGTTCCCACTGAGTCAGGCTGTGAGCACTCAAGAGGGAAAAATGAGCTCTTCTTTGGATGCCTAGAACAAGCTGGCATGATTGTGGGATCCCTCTACCATCTACTATTCAACAAAGATCCAGCTTAATGACCATATGAACATCTGACCCAGTGATTGACACCTGAGGACACTAGTCAGTCTTGCACCATTTACCACTCCCGATCCCCCCAAACCTGTCCAGCATTGCAGGCACTTCAAGGAGTTATTAACATGCACCTCCATTTGGAAAATTTTTGTCTTTGACAGCAAGAGCTCCCAAAGCTGTCAGATTCCCTTGTGTTTACTTCAAATAGAGAACCATAAAGAACAAAACCCCCAAGAGCTTGATTTGAGCAAACCAGAGAGGAAAGTTCTTGAGTACAGAAGTAGGAAGTAATAAAACGGGGGGGGGGGAACAAAACAAAACACAAAAACAGTAAAAAACGTCTTAAGATATACCTGGTATCAGTGTCCTTTCCCAGGAATAGACCAGGAAGTTATGAAGTTACGAAGCACAAAAGCCGATCTCCAGAATGTCTCTCCTTCCCTCTCCTTCAGTCAAAAAAAATCCCTTCTAATTTAGTAGTCTGGTATTTGCGAGATTACAAAGGGAGCACCGGCAAGCATATTTAGCAATGACATTTCACAGGTGAAGAGATTTGCTGAAATGCTGACTACTAACTCAGGTTTATCTTCTCCTCCCCAGTACAAATAGCAGCCACACAGCAGTACACTGACTGCATCTACTTGGGCATGCCTTTAAGTAATTCAGCTTGAAGTCTCCATCAAGCACTAAGAATTTGTTTCCAAGCCTTACATTTTATGTTGCATAAGTCCAATCGGGTGGCAGGTACTGGCTGCTCTAGTGTGGATGATGCAGCCCCCTTATCTCTCATACCTCCACAATGAACCACTGACAATGACTTGTCTTTCAAAAGAAGGTAAAATACATAAATATATGCAAGTAATTTTAGAATTAAAGAGTCCCTAAAGGGCGAAAAATAAAAAAAATCAGATATCTCAAAATTTTTGTACTGATTTACTTTCTGAAACACAGATTCAAACACGCTCCTTCACTGGCTATGCTGGCCGTGGGCTCCTGGCCAGCAGTGCGGAGCAGTGTTTGCCCATGGGGAACAGAGCAGCACCCGCACTCTGCCTCCGCCATCTGCACACAAACACAGCACGGATCAGGGAAGCTCCTGCTCAGGACTTCCATCCTGGCTACATTTTATACCCACGGGGTGCTCTGTGGAGCACAGCTCTACGCTCTCAGGTGCCAGCCTCGCGTTGGCGGGGAAGCGGAGCGGTAGCAGTGGGATGAAACTTGCAGAGACAAAGGGATTGACCTGTTTGGCCACAAGGCATTTTAAGGCTCTTCAAGTTTAGGACGAGCCATCACGCAGATATGATCATTGTCACATTTTGTAAATAGCAGGTTATAAAAGGATGTCTGTGCAGTTTCTTTCACAGGCTTTTCCCCAGAAATCAAGCTTATGCAGGGTGTTGCAACCAGGAGCAATTTCCCATGCAGTCGGTCATTGTGGATCTGTGTCACGGTACTAATTTGAACCCCTGCTTTGGAAAGGCTGGTCCTAAGTAATGCACAGCAAGAGTCAAACAGTGCCTGTGCTAGTCCAAGGACTGGAGTCCAAATCTGCAACAGCTACAGGACCATGCTTTCTCAAAATAATGCCCACTCTTGGATACATTAAAAGTTACTAGTCTGTGCCATTCAATCCATGCCATTACAGTTCTAATTTTATTTTTGTTCTAAGAAACAATTCAACACCAATAACAGACAGTATCAGTAAGAAAACATAATAAAACAGTGAAACAGTTATTTGCAAAGCATTGTAAGTTACAGGGAAGGAGCATTTCTGTATTATTAGCTTTAAAGAGCAAGGCTTTTACTTTTTATTTTTTTAGCTTGCTTACTTGTAAAACGTACATATCATTCACTCAAGTGCCCAACTTTATGCTGAAAGCGAGAAGTGACCAATGTAGATGCTTCCTTTGTTTCAGACCATTAGTAGAAGCTTGAAAGGGATGCAGTAGTTAGATTTTATAGTTTATTCAGTTAGATTGTATAGTTTATTCATTCTAAACATACATGGCTATAACTGTAAGTTAGCATCGGTTAAATTTGCATTATTTGAGTTATGGAAGCACTACACTGAAATACATCTGTTGATTCCACTCTACTTATGCTCGCCAGAGTCTTACAAAAGGAAGAAACTACCTTACAAAAATAAAACTGGCAGGAAAATGCCACAAAAAAAACAATAACATGGTATTATATTTTATCTCCCCCAAACATTTCCCTATGATTATTTTCTAAAGACATTTATAGTTAAGAAAAGTGCCTAGTTTTAAAATAAGTGATGCTAAATCTGCAGCATGAGCTATAAATTGGCCAGGCACAAAGAAGTCATCCCTCTAGAAGAAGCATGCAATAAATTCTAGAAAGCGCTTGGGATTTCAAATCACTGCTAACAGATGAGGTGTGATAACTCACTCAGAGGTCAAAAATCCCTCTCCCTATAATAGCCAACGAGTCTGGCTTGAAGCTTAGGATCATAGACCACTTTCAAATTGCAGAGGAACCTTAGCAGCAAGCCACACATGGTTTGAGCAGAAGCCTGGAGCAGAATCAGTGCAGTAACAACAGAGAACTTCTACCCTTTTATTCCCCTCAGATGTTGGCTCAGTACCTGGGCATCACAGTCAGCAGGATCGAGTGAGGGTATCATTCTCCCAATTGGAAGAAGTTTTCCTACTGTCATCTCCTCCTTCTCATTCCTGTCCTGTTCCTCTGCATCACCTTCCTTTTAGTTACCTCCAAATCCTTCTTCACATAGACTTCACTTAAGTTCCTGCACTACAGTTGCTAAAACGTCAACGTAAAGTGATAAGTAACTGAATAACTTCAGGAGGTAACAGAGGAGACACACAGGAGTCCACTTCTCAGCATTGATATAAATTATTCCCCACTCCTAACACGAATGAAGACACTAAGGCCATGATAGGACAAGCCATGGTGTAACTAACTCCCAGCTGCTTAGGACAAACACATACTGTAACATGTACCCTATGGCTCAAAAGTCACTGCTTCCAAAAGGAAGCAGTGGAAATTGGCGTAAGTCAGGATTTATTGATGCATTCTCTAGCAGGAAAAGCATCTTTAAAAGAAAGACGCCAAGTCACTGCCAAGTTCTGAAGAGGAATGAGCTCCGACTGAAAAGAAGGACTAACATCCTTAGTGATAAAAAAAGCATGCTGAGATCCTGTTCAGTTTTCTGTTCCACAGATAAATTGGGTGTGGAGAGATGTTGGAAAAACCTTCAAGATTGTGGTTGAATGATGAAACCATCAAGAACCTTTACCCTGACTTGGGATCAGGTCCTTTGGTTTCCAATTTGTTTCACACTGTTGGATATCCACAACCAACAGATCTGTCAGTCACCCTTCAGGATTTCTTACCTCAAGAAAGCACAGTTCAAAGCTGCACCAGAAAAGCACTTCAGCATCCGCGCCACTGAAGATGTGAAGAATCTATCTGATTCCAACAATGGCAAAGCTGAAGAGGCCAGAGGTTCTTCTATCCTCTCAGGGTATCTACCTCTTCTCACAGGTAACTGAGAATCTGCAGAAAAGCAAAAATGAGAACTAGAGCGAGGGAATGCAATCTATCAGCAGCAGCAAATGTGAAAACCATTAATATACCAAGCATACTTTGATCCAAATAGATATCTAGACAGCACCAGCAGAATGAATGTGTCCCCAGTTACATAAGGAAAGTTATCCCATGCGGTGTCACTCTAATGAAAATGCTTTCTGTTTTAGATATTTTACTTCCAAGGTTTCATTGGCGAGCATTTGCAAAAATCCATGAAAGCCCAAAAAACAAATTACATTCAAAAGTACATTTCCAAATCCCAACCCTGCAATCAGACATTCACACATTTGAGAGTTTTTATTTGTACAGGCAGTATCATTCTTGTTCAGATAGTATCGGTCTTGTGTGTACATGTACTTCTGAGAGGAAAAGCTGGCCAGAAATAGTTAATCCATAGCAGCCTCCAGGTTGACATCTTCTTCCTGTACTGACCTTCTCTATACGGGACTTCTCTGCAACAGCCTACTGTGCAATAGCTGTGGCAGTCAGTGTCCTGACACATGTGAGCCTTAAGTGTTTACTGGATCAGGAATCTCTGGGGCAGGAACCATAGCATCTTAGGACTTGTTTGTAAATTGCCTTGTATAAAAGAACCCCAGATGAGATTATATTATAATGCACCCAGCAGCAACCACATGAAATTTTAATCCAGGGAAACAAAATGGAGACCAACTTTTAAAATATAACAAATGATCATGAAACAAGTTTTGATGACACAGTAAGTCAATAGCTCAAGTTGTTGGCTGAGTAAAAGCATCAACACATTTTGGAAGTTATTTTAAATGTAGCATAATTCAATTGCATCAGACATAAGGTTGGTCATAAATGTGTTCATCTGAATATATTGCAGTATGCCCTAACAAAGCCAGCAACACAACAGCAGCAGGGAAACAAAACTGAAATTCAAAGTCAAGTACAAGTGAAGGTAGAACATCCACCACTGACTTGAACAAACCAAGACAATCAAAATTCTGCTGATTTTCACAGAAGTCATCCAATGTGATGGAACCCACAGGACTCTTAAAAAATGGAAATATTAATAGCAAGCATTTTACAGTATTGTTAAAATGAGCATCACAGTTGAAAGCAGGTAAAAAATAGCACAGAATTAAATAACACAACTCCACTTCCACTTGAGGCAGGGAAGGGAATGCATTATGTAGGAAAGGGGTTTTCCACTATAGATTGAACTGGATTTTTTTCTGTCAAAGTGTAATTTGATACAAACATAATGACCATAACATCACACTTCTATGTGTCCTCTTTGCAAGATGAACCCTCAGATCAGTGACAGCTCAATCCTACACTGCTGTACCCTCTTTAGAAACAGCATGAATTACAAGATTCAAGATGATCTAGAGCCCAGACCTAATCTGCAAAGCACTACCAGGTCCAGAGGATCAGGCTTCCAGCCATGCACTTGTTCGATTTTTTGATCTACTCTGAGCAAGAGCTGGCTACACTAAAGCTGCCCTGCCAGCCTCATATGCCCGATGCTACAGCTGGCAAGATGTCACACCCGAGACTGGGTAAGATGGACTGGCTCTGGATACAGCCTAGCCAAGTGCATACTAAGCTGTAAGCACATGCAGTGTCTGTCTTACTTCACAGCTACTGATGACAGGCCAAAAGCCAAGCGCTTGCTTATGCAGGGTAAGGAATTAGTCCTCAGTACCTTGCAGGATCAGCCCCTAACAGGTACACTAGTCTACTGGGCCAGTTTATGTCATCTTTCAGGTGGAAGAATAAAATTGATGGCACCCTAATGACCTATTCTCCTAGATCCTCCAAAGTGTGAAACTTCAGCAATCAAATACACCAAATGATCCATCTCATATGGAAAGTCTTCTGAAACGGTCAAAGTTTGTATTTCTTCAAACCACAAATCACATACGTGCCACCTGAATGTAGGAGATAAACCAACTCACATCCAGAATCAAGAGAAGAGAGTCTAAGCAGAGTCTATTAAGATTTCTCTGTGTAATAGATCTTAGCTACTAGATTAAGGCAGCAAAGGTTTTAAACATCCTCAGCAAAGAGATTCACACACAGAAAAAAGCCAAAGATCCTTTTGCTCTATTTTGCCTTTTTAGTTTGTCTCTACAATGCTGAGAAGGAAAATGTTGCATGATGTTAACCAGTTCTTAAAAAAGGGACTTGCCATAGTTCCTGCTACAGCAAGGGTGGGAAGCAGGGCTTTGCACCTCAGTTGGGCAGTGCCCTTGTAAGATAATACTGAAATAGTTTAAATAATGCACAATATCAGAACACTATAGTGGCATCACTGCAATCTGTTTCATTTCTGGAAAAAGAGTTAATCAAATAGATCCGTTCCAAGACGAAGAGATGCATAGGGGAGAGTTGGCACATATTAACCCCATACTTGAAAAGAATTAACATTGTTATATGTTTTTAAATGACCACCAAAAACCTACAAGAAAAGAAATGCATGTTTCTCCTGCTGCTTTCATAACAGCTGAGGTGCTAGCAGAGCATTTCGGAGAAAACCTGCAAATAATATACACACACCCCCTCCCCCTGCAGCCATCATGGCTATTGTCTCTCCTCTAGTCCCTAAAATTGAACCACCATTCCAGAACCAGAGAGTAGCACAAGCATGCGAGTAACAAAAGACAAATGACCATAACACTAAATAACTCCACCTAGATGCTTTCAAAGCTTATGAGTCTCCCAGATCTATTGTTCAAGGCTGTTCTATAGTTAGCAAGAAATCCAGTAATGTTTCCCAAGGTCCCCTCTGAGTGATCCCAACTTGGAATTTAAATTAAAGTTTGTAACAGAATGAACTGTGCATAGCAGCATACTTCATAATATGAAACAGAAAGCCCTGGATATACTGCCTTTATCAAAAGGCATTTTTTTCTAAATCCAGAATAAATAAAACCAAATAAACATAGCGCAGCTTTAACCTCCCATTTCTAACATGCATAATCTTATTTGGGAATGGCTTAAATGAAGATACAGGGGGGAAAATGTAATAAAAAATTCAAACACTGCAAGGGAGGAAAAAACCCACATGTATTTAAATTCCAATTTTCCCCTGTTTGTTGTAAAACAGTTCTTTTACAATCAACTGTGCTTATCACCTAATCTACAAAAGACACATTACACGTTCATTTGAAGTCACAACTGGGGTGCTAATTTAAAAACAAAGGGCATTTTCTTCACCAGCAGAACTGAGCTCCCGGACAACCTACAGCTACAGTTCTGCTGCAGGAACATCTACTGCCCCAGCCTGGCATCTGGGTTCTGTGGTCATAGCTTGAAGAACCAGAGAAGGAGGCAGGTATAAGCTTTATGTAGAGACATGGCACCAGCTGTCCCTGGATTGTAGCCATCATCATCTCCAGGATGGTCCTGATGGCTAGGCAGCCCTTGGTGCTGAGATGGGACATAGCTAATGACTTGGGGCAGCTGAACAATGTAGTTCCAGGACATTTGGAGCTAGCTCGTGCCATCTGTGTGAGGCTACTTTGCAGACACCCTACCAAAGTGCAACCAGCAAGCTCCTTCGTCAGACTACTCTTCCAGCCCTGCTTCAAGACAGCACCATCCCACCTGCAGTCCCCGTACATTTTATTTCCTCTGTTGCTTCCACCCTGTCCTTAAGTGTACTGCTGCTATTTGGAAAAATGACTGACTTCTGAAACACCTGGATGATGTCTAAGGATTGTTATCTGTGACTTCTCTAGTGATCAGAGCTACTTCTTGAGAATCAAGATGCTCTCCCAGGTCCTTGTGGGATTGGGACGTTGTAGCCTGACGACACCAGGGTTTTTCCAAACATGCTCCATTCTTTCCAGCCTCAATAGTCATCTACGCCCGAGTACGGCGAGGCAAGCATTAAAGGCACTGGCAGGTAGGAGTGAGTAGGGAAGGGGTAGGCAATGCAAAAATCGAGGCTATCGCTCTGCAGCTTCTGCTCTCCCATTTCTAAATCAGAGCACAGTGCAGCACTGGGATCATTCCATCCGCCTGCCAAATTACTGCTTCAGGCTTTCAAACAGGTTCAGGAAAAAGACTTCTTATAGGGGCGTTTTGGTGACTCAAGCACAAGGCTGTCGTCTAGTGTGCCAAAGCACAGGAAAAAACATTTTTCTTGATATGAAAGCTCCTTAATATGACAGTGACATTATCTGGCTCCCATTAACCTTTAGAAAAATGATGTCCTCATTTTGATAGCCTTTAAATTCCAACATAAGTCCTTCTTCCCCCCTCCCCCATATTTAAACGTGCACGGAAAGATTTAGCTGGTGGGTTCATTTATTCAGTGGGCAACCTATACAACTGAGACTTTATCCACAAAACACAGTTAAGTACCTCCAGTCTCTTCTCCTTTACTGTAACTGTGAACCCCTTGGAGATGCACCGCAAGCTGCAAAACAGGCTGCAGAACATGAATGCAGTAGTTTACATGAGCGGCAACTAAGGGGAGGAGAGAGAACAGGGGCAACAATTTTGAAGGTCGGGGCTTTCCACCTTCCAAACAGTAGGATAACATACCCAAAACTGCAAAATGTGCTACTGCTGGAGGAGAAGAAAAAAAAACCTGCAGTATGGTGTAATTAGAAAAGAAAAATGCTCCTCAGAAGAAATGCCCAACTGGCACCAGGGGAACCGTGGGTGTAAAACTCATAAGTGTTTGAACACCATCTGCCAAGATATTAAAAATGCAATTCCAGGCACAAAAAGCAGCATAACAAATTCAAGAACCTGCTGAGCACAAGGGGTCTGAAATCCGAGCTCCAAGAGGCCAGGAAGAAAAGAGTTGATATGATGAGAAACAAGATGTTTCTTGCTATGTATGGCTATGTATGGCTGCTCACCACTGTAAATGTATACAGTTCTAAAAAAAATAAGCTAGTACGAACAAGAAAGCATATTCTTACTTTTGAGAATCAGTAGAATAGCTGGTTTTGAGTACAGTAAGTGCTTGTACTTACTGACAGAAGTTATTTATTGCACACTCTTTTTCAGTATAGAATAGAGTTATTATACAGTAAATATCCTAGTCCAGAAACACATCCAAGCATTTATTCATGGCAGCTCCTGGCCTCCCTCCCACAAAGTTATTTTCCTCAGAGGCAACTCTGCTCTGCACTTCAGACAAACGGTCAGTGTAGCACACTACCAGCATTGCCGGTTTATACGTATTTAAAATTCAGTCCAGGTCGGCAAGCCCTGGACTCCAGGAAGCAAACATGGCCTTGATGCAGCTTTCTTTTACTATTATTTGGGATTTAAGAAGATTCTGATTAAAATTATCTTGTGACTGCTAAAGTCAGAGGATAAAAGGTAAACTATACAGCCACTTTCAGAAACTGTTACATCTGAAAGGTGCATAAACAACAGGATGTCTGTCCTGCGCTGAGGCTGCTCTGAGCTGAAGGTTAGCTACAAAGCTGTTTCTGAAGCAAGCACGGCTAAGCAAACAAAATAAAAGATAATAAAACACCAAAGAATAGATAGTTCCAAATCAGCAGCAAAATGCCCCTGGGTTGTGAGACAGGGGGCGGGGGGGAGAAAAAAAGAAAGAAAAAAAAGCACGCGTGGTCTGAGCCCTGCCAGTCCCCTGCCTGCTCCGTGGGGCTGGCCTCACGGACAGACAGCCTGCGACTGAGAAGTAGGTAATAGCCCCAAAATACATCCTCCCTGGTCCCATCTAGGCTAGGACACATGGCACCCTCCACAGCCTCAGCCGGGCCAGTAGCCACAGGAGATGGACATCCGCAGGGTGAGCAAAAAGCACCCAAGTTTCTCCACTTGCGGGGACTGAACGCCAGAGGCACCCCAGAGGGGCCACACAAAACACAGCTTCTGCATTTCCATCAAACCCTGGCAGTGTCATCGCATGCAGTGAGTTACGCCTGCAGCTAAATCACATGCAGAATAATACAAAACTGAACGTACTGAAAGATCTAGTGCAAAAAAACCACACCTCGAAATAATTCATTGTGTTGGAATAATTTTCAGGTTGGTAATTACGTGTTATCTGCACCTCCATTAAGATGCTTGGCTTAAGCATCAGTTGGACCTTTAGAAGTATTGCATACCTCCTAACAAGCTAAAACACCCTATCTGCTATAGCTGTGAATATGTTACGGTCACATTTTAAAACTAGGAGACTTATAACAAAAAGGAAGAATTTCAGATGGTCTATTAAGTATGCCACACTTAGAAACGGTCCATAAAGACTGTAGTAACTGGATTTAATGGATAATTAGTTTTTTTCCTCTCTCAATACATGCACAAGCACCAATACTGGCAAAAGCAAGCATGACCCTGCACAATGTATAGGACACAGCTGCATTCGCTAACAGGGCAGAATAATTTTGTTCCGTGCCTCTCATATGAAGGTGTCTGCAGAACAGAGGTTATTCTTCATTCTGTTTCCATTCCAAATCTCTGGTTGGGGGGTGGGGAGAAAGCCTTCTTTAGCAGAAACGGCTAAGAAAATAAACTTCATTCCTTATACCAGTATTTGAGCAAGTATTTCAGCCAAGAAAGGATTGTGGTTTTTAGTGAACTCCTGGACTCTCGATAAGGCTTTTAATTAATCAATCATTAATTCATGAAACCTGAATAATTGATTCAGCACATGGCAGCAGCACCCTCAGATAAAAGAGAAAACAATGAGATCAGCTCATCTGCTCATACTCCCCATGCCTGGTGAACCTATTCTCCATCACCCCATGGGTGGGATCCTGAGTAATACCTCTGTGCTCCTTGAAAAAGAAGTGGGTACCAGGCTTCATACTGAGATAGGCTCAGCATTAAATTAGAGCACAGGGATTTGGTGCTAAATTGTCTCATCACTTGGCTGGCTTAGCTGACCTCAGAGCTCATCTTTCTGGGCTCAGAGATAAATGGCTTTAAATGTTTCATCCAAATTCCCACTGCCTTCCCTTCCAGGCATACCAGGGCACCTTTCGCTGGGGTCACCTTTCTTTTCAGCTACCTCAGCAAGAAACTGGATAGTCCAGTTGGCCAGGTACTGTCTGCAGCAAGTGATCAACATTATCATGTCAGAGCATCTTCTGTCTACTGCTTTCATCAGCAAATGAGTGTTTTTGACTCTAAAATTGTGGAGAAGTACGTACATAGCAAGACTAACTTCCTTTCTGCCAGAAAGTCACCCATGGTCTCCCGTGGTACTAGCAGGCTGTAAGAGCGGGTGGATGGATGTAAGACCGAGGCCCTGGGCACAGCACATCCTGCATCTCTTGTACTCACGTTCACCACCACCTTCTTGTCTTGAGGCAGACAGCTGGTAAGACATGCTGCGAAGAGCTGAGGTTTCAACTTGCTTCATGCTTGTCAAGAACATCATTGCTCTATGGTCCAGTCCACAACATTTTCAAGTACCAAGTTATTCTTTAAAAGACAATTAAATCCCAGAAGAACTGTAGGATTTCACTGTACATTTGGAGCTTTGTATTTATAGGGCTTTGAAGTGCTTTGTCCCTCCAGAAGCTCAGTTACCAGTGGGGAATTGCAACCTCTAACTTTTAGGTACCACAAAAATCTACTGGAATCCAAAAATCCCACTTTATATGCCAAATTCTGTTTCCAATGGACACGGGAAGCTGGTTGTCTGTGCGTAAGATCCACAAAACTCGGCAAACGAGTAGTGAGTTTCCTTGGCTGTTCATCAAGACAGACACAGAAGAGGCATGAGGATCAGAGTTAAGGAATTAACTCTGGACCAGAGAGATGCAACAGCCATGAATCTTTTACACAAGTCTGGCCGTCACCTGCATTTATCTGAAAAGCAAGTACACATGCAATGTTCCCCCTTTGGCTGAAGGGACTTGGGTCACATCTCCAGTAGGGTAGCGGTCACTACAGCCTTGCGGCTTTCTTTTCCATTGCCCCAGGATTTGCTTCACTTCTGTAGCATACTGAAATAATTGTAGGAACACTCCTTGAAACCTTCCCTTCCCTCTCCTGAGGGATGCCTGTGCTCACAGCAGCAAACATTAAAAGAAGGACCCCTCCCCCCCGCAAAAAAAAAAACCAAAACTCTAAACTGAATAACGTATGTAATCAAAGTGTCCATACAAACACTGGTCTTGATTTAATGAAATATTGATGCCCACATATTTGCCTGTGAACAACACATTTGCAGATGCAAACTGTATCTATTCTCAATTGATTGCACACTGCTTCCTAGTTGGCTTATTCCATCTGAAACTCAGATTAAAGATCAATATTTTAAATGAGGGCAGATGACCCTGTTGCAGGGTAGAAAGCATCAGAGTGCTGTTGCATCTACCTGCCTACCGTGCCTTCTTACAATTCCCTTTTTATCTAAATTGGATTTTTTTCCCTCCCGTTTCATCACTTTTTTTTTTTAATCCACACACTAAAACATCAGCAATCAAGATTGAAATATGCAGCTTCTCCCACACTTCAGCCAGCACTGCCCTCCACCCACAGCTGGGCCCTGCTGCGCTCACTGAGGATGGGAGACACGAAGCATCAGTTCCTCCCTCACTGGGAGAGGAAACCTGACCCTGATGGCTGGTGCTTGCCGTCCTTACCGGCGAGGGTGGGAGACCTGTGGCCCGTCCCCATGCACTCATCTGTTCAGAGGGCATGACTTGACCCAAGGCTCTCCTTTCTCTAGGGAGTGCCTGAATGATTCAGCTATGTAGTAATTCTCTTGCTATTCAGACCAATTGGTACTTAGGTATCCTTTATAAAGAGCACCTCTCAGCAAGAGAGGGAGTACGAGAAGCCTATCTCAGGACTCCTTATGGAGTACGGAAAACACACATTCAGATTTCTCCAGCAGAAAGAAAATTAAATCCTAGGGCTGCCTTCACTGGTGGAATGCTCTACCTGCTGTGTACTGCAAAGAAGAAATGAGAGCAGGCGGAAGGAGAGCTTCTGGATCATACACATATAATCACCCAAATGCAATATCTACTTTGTTATCAGCCACTTATAAAATAAAACAAACTTTTATTAGGCAGAAAAAATAGCCAGAACAATCTCTGGACCAAAGGGAAAAATGTCACTGTAGATATAATGAAGTATTACCAGCCTAGGCAGTGAAACTACCCAGGTGAAATTAATATTAAATTCCTAGAGGCTGCCATAGACAACAATTATACACAAGCCTTATCGGCAGATAAATGAGGTGAAAGGGACATCACTGGAAGTAAAGTAGCTTTTAATGGTAAAAAAAAAAAAAGTCTAGTAAGTGCATTCACTATAAGCATTAGCAGAAGCCTGATCCTGTCAATTTTGTACTAATTCAGCTGTTTCAAGGATCAGACCTTGCGGCTATTGTCTCTACCCTGTAAATATGCAAACTGAAAGACTTCCAGACTTGTTAACATATGCAAAAGTAATTGCTTCAGATACCCTAGATAACACAAACAAAAACCATGCCAATTTAATGTCTGCTTCTCTTGTTTGCAAGCACAAAAAATTGTCTCAGGTTTTTACATCTAACTATCCTGGATACCTAGGAGAAGATTTTTAATGAAGTTTTTTGCCAGGTAAGACTATGCTTCCTGTATTTACAGATCCACAACACAAGTTCCCTAAACAGGCACTCTGACAAAAACACACACATAAAACAAAATATAACATGAGCACAGAGGCAAAACAGCTTTCACACAAGCAGGTTTTAGGGTCTCCACCCTTGCTCAATAGGCCTTAATTTCTGAGAGTCAGGTTTTTGGGTGTGTTTTGGTTTTTGTTTTTTGGTTTGGGTTTTTTTTTTTAAAGACTCTTGAATTTTTGTACAGTATATTGATTTAATATATCAAGAAATTAATCAAGAAATTATTCTTGTTATTTCATAAATATTCTTAAGTGAACGATATTGTAAATTCTTTACAACTAGAGAATAAAAAGCTATTTTTATCCCCGTAGTATCTCCCAAATAGGTCCTGCTCTAGGGTCACAGGCTTCTGTGTATGAAGGCTGTAAGAACAATGGCTATTGTATGCTGCAAATTGCTTTCAAGTCTGGAATAAAGCTTTGATACATGCACAGTCATCTCCTCTCAAATCATAAGCAGAAGATGGTTTTGCCACTGGCTTATTTATCTACTTCCAAAAATACTATTAAACGGGGGAAATTCGTGTTTCTTTAATAAATGACCCAAAAAGTTAACCTGCTTCCCTGCTCTTCTAGCATGGGTATGTCCATATCACATGCAAAACATACTTGCCTCTTACAGCCTTAACTGCAGCGCATAGATCAACTATACAAAGTCATTATTTGCCAACCTTTAACATATAGCAGACTCCGGGATATCACCTTCTTCCTATATAAGGTGTGTATAATATTTTTATTATTTAATGTCAACTTATTAGAGGCAATGACTACACTTCACCACTAAATTGTGATTTATAGGTCTTATGCATACATTTTACATGCAGCCGGGCACCTCCTGCAAGAGCTTACAACCAATTCCCTCTTTAAGCATCTCTTATGCTGCACACAGAGCCGCAATCATGAGAAGCCAACACAGGAGGGCATCTGCGACCCATGCAACTGGCCTAGAGCTATGCTAAAACTGGCAGCTAGGCCCAGCTTCAAAGAGGTGCACAGCCTTCATCTGTAGCATCACCCAAATCCATCTCTCCCATGTCCCCAGCCACTAGTCAGCAGCATTAAACAACCATCTTTTATCCTCACTAGGTCATACTTAACTAATACCACTCTTGCTTGTTGTCCTTTTCCCCACCCCATCTATCAGCTTTGCACAGCAGCAAGAGCCTATCTTAATGTCCAGCTTCCCCGCAGCCACAGCTCCACCTTCTTGTGCCCGGTGAAAGCCAAACCTTCCACTTGCAAGTTCTCTTCCCCCACTAAGCAGCTGCTAACGTGGCTTTTCTGTCTTCCCTTTCAAAGAAAGACACTCCAGCTCCTTAAATAAAGGCTACAGAAAGTCATTCTCTGCTGAAGTAATGTCACGGTAGAAGAGAGAAAGAGGATCACCAAAAGAGAACGATGTGATGCCATGGACTGTCAGCTCCATGCCATCAGCACCAGCCTGTCTCCAGGTCTGCCCACTCCGCTCTGCCGGGCCCGTCAGCAACCACAAACCTCAAAGACATCAGTCTGCATTGAGTCTGGCCTCAGATCCTTCAGTAGCAACACATACCTTCAATTCAACTGATTCTCCCTCACAAGTGTTGTTGGCATCTGCACGGACTCGAACAAAATTACGTTTTTCTGGGCACGCTACGGAAGGTTTTTTGTTCCTCTTGTACTGCCTAACTCAGGGACTTGGTAGGCATCAGGCATCCACCCCACATACTTTCTTTCAATCACGGGGGAC
Organism: Pelecanoides urinatrix; assembly: GCA_013400755.1. Taxonomy (NCBI): domain Eukaryota; kingdom Metazoa; phylum Chordata; class Aves; order Procellariiformes; family Procellariidae; genus Pelecanoides; species Pelecanoides urinatrix. Next base: position 324,520 of record VZTQ01014808.1, on the reverse strand, counting down.
TTGAATTCCCTTATCAATAAACGCAAGCCTTGCTGTATGTTATTGCTCACATATTTAATTGCCATGGCCAAAATCAATCAACTAATGAAAACACAGAAGTTCAAACATAAAACAGGCAATGCAGGGAAGCTCTGGAAATGCTAAGTTCACATCAAATAAGCTCGTATCAAGGAGCCATTATACATGCTTGCGCTCTGTCCATGTGCTTACTGTGGGGTTATCAGAACCTCTTTATGTTTCCATCACGCTCCCTGTGAACCATGCTTTCTTTCCTCTTGGATTACATACTGAGAAATTGAATATACTTTCCTATATAAACATCTTATTTCATGTATAATGTACCTAAACTCACATATTTCTTTTTTAAAAAAAAAAAAAAAACACCACACAAGCAACCAAGAGATACTAGGATTACCTTAGAGAACCACTGAAAGGAGCTAAAAATCAGGCTACAGGCAGTGCAAGCACAAAGGCTGAGCAGGATGAGGTGTCTGCCCCCAGCAGCATACACACTCTCTCTATGGCCAGAACCCAGCATTGCTGGCCTAGGAAGCCAGACACTAGGGTTGGAAAAATTAATCTAGACCTTTTTTTATAACTTTTCACAATATTATTGCCTAGAAACCATTCTAATAGTTCAGTGCTGTGAACAGATATTTGTAGGGTAAAAAAAAGAGTGCAGTCTGATACATTGGTGTGATGAGGAACTTCAATCCAGAAGGACAGAGAGAAGGACTGAGAATTCTGGTGCTGCCATGCAGAAATACTGCAAGTTCTTTCCATGGGATTCGGAAGAAAACTATTGCTAGCACCCAAGTCAAATAAAGGAGCCAGGGAAGGTTTCCAAGGGAGTGGGAGGGAAGAAAGAACGAGCAGCTCTTCCAGAGCATGATTTGGCACGTCTAAGCTGGACTCTTGCTCCGAATTGCCCTCCGCAGCACCCTCTCTCTGCCTCCCTCAGTTCCTCCCTCCTTATCACCCGCAGAGCACAGCGTCTGCCTCCTACGTGAGCTGCCCGAGTTTTCAGGCTCAAAACCAGCTTCACCCCTCCCTCACAATTCCAGCAAGTTGCAAGACTCCCTTCCAGTGAACAACAGATATGACAGATACACTGAAAGTAGAGCACAGTCCCCATCCCTAAGTGAATCTAGCACATCTAAAAATCTTAAAATTTGTTTGGACGTGAAGACTTTTAATCTCATTCCTTAACAGGAAAAATAGGTTCAGGCTTTGATGGGTCTCTAGTTTAATATACAGTCATAATTTTCACCTGAGCATTTAAAGATAGCTAGGGAAAAAAAAACCCACACTTAAAAGCAGACATGGATTTTTACAAACATCTTGTATACAATGTTGAAGAGCAAAGATTTTATTTCACAGTACTTTGGTCTGCAGGCAATGGGCAATTCATTTATTGGGTGCCACAGGCATGTAGCACATCTGGTGTTAAAAATAGACATAGAAACAAAGGCAGTTTGTCACAAACCAGCCCCTAAAGACAGATAAGGGCAGCATCTCCCTAGTGATGCATTAAAAAAAAAAGAAGAGAAAAAAGTATCAAACCCAAGAGATACGAATCCAGTCTGCTGGACACCACAAATGATGCCGCCGTAGTCTGGGGGCAGCGCTGTGCTTATGAGGTCCTGGGATTTCTCTGAGGAGCGAGAGCAATCCTATCTTGGCTTTGTGGCAGCACATGCGAGGAGGGAGTACAAAATCCCATGTGCTATACTAAGGAACACGGTCCCTTCCCTTATTCAGCTGCCACGACATTAGGAGTCACTTCATGTCGAGGCCACTGAGAGGGCAGTTTGGTGCAACCAGTGGACTGGCCTTCCAGTGGAAGTCAGGTATAAACAGAATACAAACCCTCGTCACAGCCTCCACATCCTTTCCAGCTCCCTCCAAGGCTAAACTACAAAAGGGGTTCATCCAAGATCCCCAAAGACCCAACCTTAGGCTACTCTTTCCAGAAAAGAAGCATTCATGTGGCTGCATCTTCCTCAGGCTCAAAACACCTGGCAGCTTTCTCCTTACATTTCACTAGCCCCACAGCACTTGGTGGAGTCCCTCCCCTAACTTCAGCGGTCTTGGTTGCTCTGCTGGACTGTTCTGTCATTCAGATTTGGCCACGGTTGTCCTTTCCCTCCTTTCAGGTGAGAACAGACAGTCCTCTCTGCCTATCTCAAGCCCCAGGACCAGTCCCCCTCAAATACACATGATCCTGTTTCATTTGCAAGTGGTATTTTATATGTATTATTGGGGGGGAGGGGGCATGGCAGAATCATTCGCAAACAACTTGTACGCTAAAGCTCATGGTCACATACCCCAGCATTGAGTGGGGTATGTAGACAAAGGGCTGGTCGCTGCAGCTGGGGACAGCAGGAAGGTGGGTTGCTCCAGGCTGGCAAGAGGGAAGATGTGAATGAACCTTTCGGTGGAAGCCAAAGGAGAGAGCAGCTGCTCCCAGGGAGATGCAGGAGCACTGCTGGGTACGAGCTCCTGGGGAAGACCACAAGGACACTCTTGCCATGGAGACAGGAGCTGACAGAGCAAACAAGCTGAGGGCAACTTCAGCTGGAGATCCGTGACACGTGGAAACGCAGGCCACCCCACCTCCTGGAGGACTGCGGGAGACAGGATGCAGAGGAGGGACAGCTTATGATATTATGAGGGTCTAACAACTTGGACACACTCCTTTCCAAAGTCTGCAGCTGAATTTAAGACCACCAAGTCTCTACTTTCTTTTGCTGGGAATAATTTGATAAGAAACCTACTGGCAGGAAGGGAATATATTTTACCTTCCTCTAGCTGGAGTCAGATATGGTGATTCAATGTCCTGTTAGCGTTATTTGTTGTTCAAACAGCTCTTCAGTTACAACATGACATAGGGACAAAAACCTCCTGACACAACACAGCTTTTCCATTATTTTGGTTTGAGGATTTTCTCTCTTTTTTTTTTTTTTTAATTTTTGAAGTTCTCTCCAGATCAAAAGTCTTAACTTAAATGAGCATCTGAGCTTAAGTCCCGCATTAAAAGATGACGAAGCCCCTTAGGTGCATATGCATGACACCACAGCTCTTAATTACATCAGAATCCCTTTTTCAACAAGGTCCTGCATAAATGAGGAGTTGCTCTGTTTTCTCTTGCTAACTAAACTCAGAAATTGGTTAATAAATGGGGGAGGAGCTTCATCTGACCCCTGTCTACATGCCCACAAGGCAGAGGAATGGTTAAACACTCACACTTGCTAGGTGCAACACTTTCAGCATAATTTCTAACTTATAAGAATCTAGACGTCTAAAGCTCAGCGCCCTAACCTAGCAAGTAATGACAACCCCTAAGTCTCCTGGATGCAAAACAGGACTCTGCTGTTTCACAGGATTTCTCTGAAGATACATACAGTAACGTTTGTGCAGCTCTCTCTCTAGCATCTTAGGGTACCACGAAAACTTATTTTTGCCAGGGCACAGACATACAATTCAGAAAGGCCTTGAATCATAACTGAATGAGGAAAACAAAAGGAATATTAAATAATTACTCACTCATTGAACAGGACAAACATTTCCATTAGACGGCAATTAGTAAGAGAACATTTCATGACACACGAGGACTGTGAAGACAAGCTTCCTCCCTTTAGCATTCTTGGCTTTGCAATCTTAATATCCTTCATTGTCCTCCCTCCATTCCCTTTCCTGCCGAAGAACAACTACCCCATCCCATAACAGCAGCCAAAGGGCTATTTGTGACGTGCCTTTCTAAGCAACAGGATTGAAATGGAAAAATCAAACTGGGAGGCTTATTAAGTTAATTCATCTTTCAAAGGTGTTTTCATCTTGGACCTTCATAATCTAATTCTGTAGTGGAGATATATTTGCTTTCTAAGCAAAGAAATTTATTTCCTGCCAGTCAGAAAAAACTGATACAAAATAGAAATTTAACACTACTCTCCAGAAAGAAACTGAAAAGCTATTCCCTGACTGCATGCTCATTTCTAGTACATGTCTACTGATAGGAAAGCTAAGCTACTGCAGGGAAGCTTTCAGTTCTTTCTACTGTCATAACCCTATCATATGCCCATACGAACAGATTACAGGATATTTTCATTTGAGGTAATTTCTCCTGTTTGTGCAAGGTATTAGGCTAATGTTATTCAGCATACAGGTAATGGGAAATAAAGTTTTGATCTCCAGCCTTCCCTATGGTTTCACTTATGCTGCAGAAAGCAGTAACAGCACAGATGCAAGGCAGTAAATGATTTCTTGCAGTAGTATGGTGTACCTGACAAGCTAACACCGTATATGCCTTATTCATTACAGCCGCTGAGCTGTGCCAGGAGGAAGATTCAGTTAGTCATAGAAAAAGCAGGGACAGTAAGGCATCAGGCCATTAAAACACAGAATTTCCACTTGGGCAGGAGAAGAGTCATTAATAATGATAAACATGCTCTTAGAAGGACCGCACCAAACCCTAGAGAAGCGACAGGGAAGGTCCAGGCACAAACAGCCAGATGTAGAAAATGAAACCGATCCGGATGATACACTAGCATTGCTCAAATGGCTATGAAATTACTTTCACACCTATGACTGACACCCACCTGGATTAGCAACAGCAGGCGATTCACTGAATTATCCTGCATCGCCTCTCTGTAGAAAGGTTTCAGTTCTAACACTGGCCTATTACAAAATGCCAGTATCTGAAAATACATTTAAGAGAGCAGTTTAATGCCTGTTTCTCCTTTCACAATATCAGTTTCTTGTGGTTTTTTTGTCTGGTGATTTGTTTTATTTTTTTAAACCAGCCCCTATTGCCATTTTCATGTCTAATTAAATTAGACTGTGAAGAAGGACAGACATTTCCAGCGCAGCTCATTAGAGCACAACGAGGCTCCAGAACACCCAAACACCCTGACGAGCAGCTGGTCTGAGGAACTCCACAATCTCGCAGCCCTACATCCCGTACTGCGACTGCCACCGCCGCCGCTGCTCCCTCACAGCATAAGCGGATGCGCTGGAAGCACGCCATGGGGTGAGAAGCTGTGCGTAAAGCCCCCCTGCCACAATGCCGTCAGCGATCAAACGAGTTTTGGGCTGGCTGCCGTTAGCCCTACCATAAGGGAAAAGATGACATTGCAAAACAAGGTATTTATCACCTTTCAGCGTTAACATGGCACAATGCAAAGCAGGAGACAGTGCGTGAGCTGTGGTTCCTGTGGTCATCGTGCCAAGTCATCCAAATAAGTCCTACAGGAATGGGAGCTGTGTTCAGCCTGATTTGCCAACACTCAGCCTTTCTCAGGGTCAGCCTCAAGCCTCAGATCCGTGATTTCAGAGAATGGATGTGCTGCACTTCAGTAGTGACATCCTGGGTGTTTTAAACTACAAAATACAACACGTTTATAGAAATCTACAATATGCAAAAGATAAGAGTCCAAGGACTGGTTTCGGTAGATATGGTGGTATCGTGTCAAAAGGAAGCAACCGCAATACTAATGTGGATGGTACATCTCACGGAGGAGCGTTCTGCCACGTCTCTAACAGATGGAACATTTTGTATTTGTCTGAACCGAAACACCCACCCAGCAGGCCGAAAAACCAAGCCCATGACAAATGCATTTAATGCTTCTCCTTTCTCCAGATATCAGCACTACACTGAACACTCACAGAACTCGGCTTGGTGAGCGTGAAAACAGTAAGCTTTACTCCAAATAGCAATACATGCTTAAGAATCTGGTCTCATTATAAAAAGACACATCAGACTGATAGGAAACAGGATGGTTTAGGTGACGCAAAAGTAGTTCAAGAAACATAAGAAATGAAAAAGCCTATTTGAATAATTAAGTCACCAAGCTACAAAGCAGGCATTTCCCCTTTCTCAACCCCTTGTTAGCCCAGCATACACCCAGGAAATTATCCAGTCAGAAAGGGATTTGAGACACCAGTTTTCAATAAGAAGCTGTCCTAAAGATGGACTGAATCAGTACAGGTGCATTTCATGAAAATTAAGAAAGACCCTGGGTGACAGCGCTCCTCACTGTGGAGCTCAGCTGAACTGGGCAAATACTCAAGTGCAAATACAGCTCTGAGCGCTGTGAGAAGCACTCGCTGGATGGCTGGAAGCTGCCTGCTTCAGTTAGCAAGAGTCTGCAGGCAGAAATAAAGACTATCCTGAAAATATGCTTATGTTTGAAATAGAAGATGGTGGTGGACACACCCAACATATTGATAAGGGCAGCAAAAAAAGAAATATAATTATTTACATAAAACCATATTGGTGACTGCACAGTTAAAATAATTCTCAGTTGCTTGTTACTCCTGGCCTGTTTGATGACAGAGGATTTCATTAGCTTGTAACACCTGCACACAGAACAGGGAACCCTCTAAAGCTAGCACTGGGAAAGCCTGATCATCAGCCCCCCCCAGGGATTAAACGCCTGTATGTTCCTGCGCACAAACAAGGCCAGATTAATTTCAGGCTAAGGTCCCCATCCACAGTTGGGCATCCCAGACTGGGCTGCGCTGGTGATTCTCATGGCACAGCTGCTGCACAACTGCAAATCAGCACGGCATGTTAAAGAAAACGGGGATTTTTGTAACATACATGGCAACAGCTGTCTGAGCTACGCGCTGAGACTTACTATTGCAAAGCCCATTTTCCCCTCTGTTAAGATACTAAGCATGCTGCTCTTTCAAGCAAGTATCCCAAAGATAATACACACTGGAACAAAAAGAATCATTTATTTCATGTTTATTATGCATTACTAATAGAAGGAAGATCTATTTGTTGTTTAGCTGAGCAAACTCACTGGTTTCTTTTTCACTGGGGACTCGCTTAAATATTTTCAAAAATCCAATTCGTGTCGGAAAGGGGTTCCTGAAGCACATGATTTTTAAGAGCAGCAAGGAGAAGAACAAAAGGAAGCCAAGACGCTGGGTGAAACACAGCGCAGCGGGGAACAGGAGTGGAGGTGCTCTGGGGGAGAGAGGGATCGGTCGGTAATTCTGGCTGCGGACTACGTAAGAGCCCACGGGTACTGCGGTAATACCTGGCCATGATCTACGGCATTACCCCCTACCCCTGCCTCCTCCCCCTGCCACGACTCACTCCGGGGGGGCGCCTGGCCCCGCTGATTTTGGTTTTCCGACGTGCGAAGAGCTCCCCCAAGCTGCCGCGGGCTCCGGCCGGCCGGCCCCGGCGTGCGGCCGGGCGGGGCCCCCTCCCCGGGACGGGGACGGGGCTCCCCGGGATGCGGCCGGGCGG
>VZTQ01014808.1:303575-316038 GCA_013400755.1 Pelecanoides urinatrix | reverse complement strand
GCGTGGGTGCGTTGTGTGTGGGGGGGGTTGGTGCGGTTCGGGGTGCGGGGGGTTGTTTTGTTTGGGGCGTTTTTTTTTTTTTTTTTAATGGAGTTAAATGTAACTTGTGTATATTAAACTCTCCCTCGATGTTTGGCTTTTCAAAGGGATGTAGAAGGGATTTGGAGAGCGAGCTAAGCACCCAATTCCTCCAAACATTGCAGCTCTAAAACCTGCATCTATCTTATTCCGAACGTACAACTGCACTTGCAAAAATTCATTTGACTGAGAAACAAACATAACATTTAGCAACAAATAAAGGATAATTCTTCCCAGACCTTTGCATAAAATAGGCAATTTTGTGTATCTGAATGAAACAAAAAAGGTAGGTCTCAGCCAATAATTTCTCCGTGACCTTCAGGTGGGGACAGGTGTTTTTGTGTGGCACTCACACATGTGTCACTATAAATATGATGGAGGCAGTAGCCCTTGATGGTTTTGAACTGAATCAATGTTTAAAAAAAAACAAAACAAACAAACAAAAACAACAAAAAAAAACCCCCACCACACAAATTTAAAAACCCTAGGCTGCCTAAAACATAATGAAACATTTAATATTTCATTTTTCTCCCCCCATCACTACTGGGGAAAACAAGCAAGTGGCAGGAATTGGTATTAGATATGGGTCAATACTGCAAAAATCAGATCTGGACTTTGAATCCCCTGAAGACTGCAGGGATGGGATCCCATATTCAATAACCATATGCAGCAAAGGTAGCCTAAATCTAACCCCTTAGTTTTTTAATCAGAGGTCTAATTTCAGGACAAAGTGAGTGCCATAGATACCAATTAATTTTATCAGCTTTTGCTTAGTCTTTCTTAACAAATCTTGGCTGTGATTCACTAGTAAAGCAAAAATAAGTAAGAAGCCCTGTATTTTCCTTTGCCACTTTCTCTGCCATTGGGAGAGGAGGAGCCCACAGCAGCTGAAGGTATTTTGTTCCAAACATAGCACGTTTTTGCTATAGTGGCCTGAAGAGGTGCCTACACTTGGGATGAAGTTTGGTTTATGCTACAGCTGGTGTCTTATAAAGGACAGAGACAAATTGTTCAGCCTTTGCTGCCCAAAGCTTCACGCAGGGAGCAGTCATTCACACGAATAACCCCGTTGGCTTCAGTTACTGCTCAGCAGTTGGAATATCAGCATCCCACTAAAGCATCTTCATTTTCTGCTGCTGAGCCACCACGCGTGCTCACGGAGCCAACAGCTCTGAACACAAGTGTGTAATTCTGCCTTCAGGAGGCCAGCAACACGCCCCTGAACACCGTCATAGCTGGTGTGAATACACACAAATAAGTTGTTGTGGGTTTATCCCAGGCTACAATATATAGTTGAAATACATAGAGTTGTAAAACTAGAAGAGACCCTGAAAATTGCTTCCCTTCTCCTCTCTAACACCTTTTTATACCAACAAAGCCTCACATGTAACGTAAATTGCAAGTCTACCCCTGATGTTTTTTCTTACAGGATGCCTTATTGCGGTTTGTTTTTCATTGTAAGGTAACTAAATGGCTAACATTATATTTTAATACTTCAATATACAACATTTCATTGTTTTGTGAAATATTAATAAGTCCTCAATGCATCTTTTTGTAACTGCTGTAGGTATCTAGATTGCCTGCTTACTTCAAAACTGCTATGCTGCATAAATTTAGGTTTTCTGTTACTTTTCTAAATGCACCATTTTCTGAGATGAACTGCCTGCCTAACATACATAAAAAGATTTAATGGATAATTGTCCTCACATGGCAGCATTCTTACAATCTAAGCATAAGGGTCTTTCAGCCCAAAGTCTTGCAAAGGTTCATAAAAGAATTTAAGGATGCACAAAGATTAACCTGACTCATGTAGTACCCAGATAAATATTACGTCCCCTCCTTTCATAAATCAGGATATTGCATTACATAAACATGCTTTTCCAGAAGCCACAATTCAAACACACCCATGTAGCCAGGCATTCCAGCCCCAATTTTAGCATAAGCTAAAATCCCAGCAGTACTTACACTCGCGCCAATGTAAAGCCTCAATGGGACTTTAAGCACGTGCTTAAAGCTAAATCCATAGTGGGCCTGGCTGAATTGAGACAGATTCAAACATAGGAGCCAGCGTGCTCTCCCAAGCAGTGGGGAGCTGCAGACTTTTCCCTGCTAACATCAGTGGGAGGGCACCTGCACAGGACTTGTCTGATTAGGGCCAGCCCATGCAGCAGGACAGGAGATTCACAGGGGTTTCTTTCTGGTTCGGGGTTTGTTTTTTCTTAGTAAAAGGAGATAAATTTTTCCCACATGGAAAGATTTGAATTACCAAGATTCAGAAGAGACTTACATATCTGTTCAAAAAAACTCTCAGTTTCCACCTCATTTCCACTCCTTTATTATTCCCATTGCTAAGGCATGTTTGGGGATTTTTTATTGCGAGTGTCATGGTTTAACCCCAGCCAGCAACTAAACACCACACAGCCACGCGCTCCCTCCCCCCATCTCTGGTGGGATGGGGGAGAGAATCAGGAGATAAAAGCAAGAAAACTCGTGGGTTGAGATAAGAACAGTTTAATAATTGAAATAAAGTAAAATAGCGATAATAATAATAAAAGAATATACAAAGCAAGTGATGCATGGTGCAATTGCTCACCACCTGCCAACCGATGCCCAGCCAGTCCCCAAGCAGCGATCGCTGCCCCCCAGCCAACTCCCTCCAGCTTATATACTGAGCATGACATCATATGGTATGGAATACCCCTTTGGCCAGTTTGGGTCAGCTGTCCTGGCTATGCTCCCTCCCAGCTTTTTGTGCACCTGGCAGAGCATGGGAAGCTGAAAAGTCCTTGACTTATGTAAGCACTACTTAGCAACAACTAAAACATTAGCATGTTATCAACATTATTCTTATACTAAATCTAAAACACAGCACTATACCAGCTACTAGGAAGAAAATTAACTTTATCCCAGCTGAAACCAGGAGAGCAAGTAACCTGCATGATACTAATTTCATACAAGTTTAGTGACATTTCAGTGATAAAGGGCGTAAAGTCCATTAACCACTCCAGACAAGTTTCCAACACCTGTACAATGACTGACACCTCACCAAATCCTAGAAGATTAACACCAAGAAATTAAAACCAAGGACCTGCTACCATTCTCTGGTAACTGCCTACAGCCCTCCAGCAGCAGAGCTTGTATTGTTTGCTTTACCATCAGCCCTCCAAATATTTTGCAGTCCTTCCTCCCCTCTAAGCTTGTAATCAAAAATGTTATTGAAGCCGTTGTTTTACATAGTTTTGCGTCAAACTCTGGAGCCCTTACTCCAGCTTGATGGAGCACAGGCTGGAAACACTGCTGTATCACCCTCAGCCATAGCATACCCACATCCTCACTGCTAAGATGCACCTCAAATATGGGGCTGGGAGTTACACATGGACTGGGTAGTAGCCATTTACACAGAGGTGGATTTTCACCAGAAGAACAAAAATTGAATAAAAGTTAGTTTTACTTCTCTTCTTGAGTGGTCTTGGTATGTATCCCCATATGTCCACCTGAAGCAAGGTATGTCATGTTTGTCACCTGCACAGGTTTGCTTATAGCTGTCTTTTTATCCAACACAGAACAGAGGATGTTGTACCAGGTCTCTAGGAAGGTTTCGTATGAGTCTGTATCATAAGTCAGAGTTACATCCCTTTCCCCCAAGTAGAACAGTTCTAACTTAATAAGATAACCTATAAAATTTACTACATTTTCTAACCAACTATAATACATGTGCTGCAATTCTTCCCAATACAACACTGTGCTGTCAAAACCACAGTCATATTCTGGAACAATTACACACACAGAGCCATAACCACAGATGCTGTACAATCACATTTAAAGTACAACCATTTTCAAGGGACTTTCCCTCCAAGACTTAGTAATCTTGCATAAGTGTTAGATAGCTAACATCAGCCTTGAACCCAGCGAAGTTTCCAAGCCCACAGACACGTTTGCAGACCCAGTGTCTGCTGCAAGTCAAGACAGGTCTCACTTCAGGAACCCTCTTATCAACGCAACTCCCATCTGCCCCCAATTAGTCAACCACAACACAGAGGAAAGAGTTAGTACAGTTTCAGTGCCCAGCAAGGCTACATAAGTCAAGCTTTAGCACTGACTTCAAATGCAAAAGGTTTCCTCCTGCAGCTGGAGGCACGCCACTGTTTCCTGCAGCACGACTTCGGCCGTGGGTGCAGGGTCCCAGATTTTCCCCCAAAGCATCAGTTTGCTCCCAACCACATTGCAGTGTGGTACCTCAACCCCTTAACATCACACAGGTACTCCCTGTCTGGAATACATGCCATTCCCGTCTGCCAAGTGGAGAGTCTCCAAGCAGTCCCTTCACAAAGGATACTCTCTTTTTGCATGTCTTACCATTATAACACATCCTAGGGTTATAATAACATAACCTGCATAACCCTAGGATGTGTGCAACATGGAGCACGTAGGACAATCCTTCAAACTCAGTGTCTGCTTAGTGAAGATACACACTCCTGATTATTTTAAAGTATGGGAGTCTTACCCTGTGGGTGTTCAATACCTTGGAATGTCAAACAATTCATTGATGTCACCTGAAAGTGGACTGAAAAATGCAAAATAAGAGGTTCCGACCTGCGTGATGTTCAAGATGATGCAGCCAGAGATGAGGCCAGAACTAGTAAAGACTATCTCTTCTTCGAAAGCACTCTTGACTTAATGAAATTGCAAGTATTTGAAAGCAGTGACCAGAGCTCAGAGTAGCAAATTATACCTACAAAGGTGCCTTTATGAGCCCATCCAGCTCCCATAGAAATCAATAGGGTCCTGCTCAAGTTTAGCTCAGACCCTAGAAAACAGATTACCCTCCTAGCTATGTAGGGGTGATCCTTCACACCAAAGCTGTCTGAGCAGAGAAGAGAAGGGAGAAATTATTTCCCCATCAGATGTGTTCCCTGGGCCAAATGCTCCAAGGCACGCTCTGCTGCACAGGCACGGCACAGCTGCCCTCTGTTTTCCAAAAGTGTGGGGTAGGTGTGCATGCTGCAGGTTAGCACAGTTTTCACCCCAATTCAGAAAAGTGCATCTTTCTTCTTCTCTGAAAATATGAAAGGTCAAGAAAGAGAGGCAGAAAAATATTAACCTGGCATTTAAAACAGAAAAAAAAAAAAAAAAAAGGAACTCAAAGCCATTTCAGATTTTGTGGATAAGAATGAGGCATAGAGGCGGGGAGAACAAAAGGGATGCACAGCCGTTCTCCTCAGCCTTTTGCCCTCTTGTGTGAGAAGGTGCTAATTTTTTCTGCCAACACAATTATTCTGTCTACCCCAGTAAGGAACAATGCTGAGCTCCTTACTGTTTCTAGAATTAACAGAGCTCATTAAGGTTACCTAGAGCTAATGCTGCTGATCTTCAATCCTCTCTGCTTTATTTCATAACCGCTGTTGTATGAAAGCCGTTTGAGCTGTGAGTTCACTTTTGTGGTATTCCCCTGCAGACAGGCAGAGGCCCTGTTGTGGAGAAACCTGGAATGAACTCTGAGATCCTATTATGAGTGGTGAAACCTCCCTGGATTTTAACAGGGTTGAGATTTCACTCATGCTCTTCAGAAGGCACCTTTCTGTATGGCAAACCCACGGCGGAGTTTGGAGGCTTGAACCGAGCCCCTCCGCAGAATTGGATGGGTTCCTTGCTTAAGTCCCTGCCTACACCTATTTCTCCTATGAAACCTCACTTTGTTTTGCCTACTGCAGTTTGAACAGCATAGGTAAGGGCCGTGTCAGCCTGTCTCTTTGAAGATTATTTTATTGTCACTTGTCAGGACTGAACATAGTGTTGGACACCCTGCTCTGGGCCTGCTTTCTTACTTGTAGCATATGGCTGCATGCTTTAGTCCCTTCTTCTGCCCCCAGAAATCTTTCACTTTTCACTCCACCAACTCTTCGTAGGAGACAATGAGAAGCACAGCAAAGCTGTCTGAAGGTGCCCCAGCACAGCTTGATGCCAGAGCGTCTGTGACTGTCTCCCTCCCTGACCATAGCTGTTCATACGAGCATTATAGCAGCTACTCTGAGAGTAAGGGCCAAATCCTACAGTCTTCATTTCAGCTCAGCTTTCAGGGCAGTCGGTTATTAAGGGGGGCAGGTTACCATTAGTGGGCTTTCTTGTTTCCCTTTTGGGCCCAGCTGGGGGTACAGGAAAGACTCCCGGTGAAGTCACCAGAGCTGAACCAAGCCCTGGGTACCAGCAGGGATTACACACAGAACAAGCCCTGCCTTTTAATAACACCCCAAATATATGGGCTCGTATAAATGTTGTAGTATGCAATTTTAACAGCTAACAAGCCATATCATTTTTATTACTGAGACAGTAATAACACTTTTATTAGTTTTACATGCTCTGCTGGCAGGCAGAGGACTTTCCCTTCTGCAGAACATCTCTTGTTCACAAAGTCTACTGTCTCTGCTGATAGATAAGTGAGAGCTGCCCGGGTTTGGAGTGATCAAAATGAAGACATTGGAGACAGCAAACAAGAAAAAAGTGAAGGTTGTGTCTTGATTCAGAAACCTGGTCCAGCCCCACATCAACTCTACTACCCCACAGCTTCCCCCTGACCTCCCAGAGAGGCAGGCATGGTCCCACCACAGCCCCACTGGCCCCTCAGAGCTAGACAGATGGTACCTGAGCTTACAGTCAGTGTCAAGTGGCAGCATAAATGTGGTTTCCACTCTTTTTTCTAACCCTGAAACTTCTGCTGATATATTTATACATTGCCAGGTTGTAACATGAGACACCACTTTTAAAATTGTTCTTTTCAGGCACAGAAGTCAAACTTACATCAGAGTTTCTGCAACAACAGGAAACTCTACGCAACATGCTCTGAAGGTTAAAATTCTCCCCGTATGGTTTCCTCCGTCCTTCCAGTCTCCCCACCTCTTCCCAAATCTGAAGCCCGTGCTTGTTAGAGTAGAGCTGCAGTCATTAAAATTCCTCCCCAGAGTAGTATCTTGTTGTAAGATGACTGCTCTGTAGTTGCAAAGTCCTTGCTAGTTTGAGATGCAAATCATCTTTTGCAGGAAGACAGCTGAAGACTGAGAGAAATAAAAACTCAGGATGCTCATGAGGATTAATAACAGGCTCAGGTGGAGTTGCTCTAAGGGATATCAATAGAAACAGATATTGCTTTTTGTTGGCTCCATAAGGTTGACATTGTTCTTTGTGACATTTGACTGGGAATTTTGTTCACACCTGCTGCCAATGCCTGCATATATGCATGTTATTTTTCATTGTCTACAGTAGCATCTCTTGTTCATGTTGCTCCGTTTCTGCAGTGCTGCTACCTGGATCAGCTTTGTTGCTTTTCTAATAACAGGGGATGAAATCTCAGAACGATACACAGGGTTCGAACCCCAGGCAGCCGGAGGAAGAGAACTGAGCTCCAAAGAAAATAGAGTGGAAAAAGAAACCTGCCTTCTGCTGAGAAACTACAGAGGACTTGACTTAGGCATAAGGTAGACAGGGCCTACCCCTTCCCTGTATCTTGAATATTTGATTTCACCTTCTTACTCTCTCTCTCCCTTCATCCCTGAGTATTTTTAATATATGTGGGTGTAACTCTCTTAAGATTTTCATAAGAAAGCAAAACGAGATTCCATCATTATTCATATGGGCAACCAGCAGTGTTGAAATCTTTGGACCCATGCCACAGACCTTTACCTGCCCTGTCCTTCCTTCCATGGCATGTTCAGTGGCTTCTCCTTGCTTGAAACGTTTTGCTGAAACCTCAGGGGAGACTCCCTGTTTCCAGTTTGGATGGCCGGGTGCTGGAGCCACCATAATCACAGGAAAGGTCCAGCTCTGTCCCAACCAGAACATGCTCAGTGCAGTCAGTTCTTCAGGAAATTAAGCTCCTAAAAGCTAAACAACCTCTGCGTTATTTGCACTAACTGCACTGTTTCAAAGGCATTTCACTTTTTACATTCTTGGACAATGTCTTCCCCAGAGCAGAAAGTTGTCCACCTCTGACAAAAACACCATCTTCCTGCCCAGAGCGAGGAGGAGGAAGAAGCCACCAGAGATGTGCCTCAAAATTTCAACCATGGCAAAAAGTCGGTTTTATTCCCACTGATTAACGTGACTGAAGCAGAAACTCCATGCAGCAATTACCATTTAGCAAAGCTCCGCAGAACCAGAAACACTAGCCCGTACAGTGCCTTTGATGCTAATGCTCCACAGGGAAGTGGCTCGCTGTTTCCCTGTTGAGACAAACTGCTTTCCATCAGTTGAGTCCCAGGACTGAGAAGGTCAATCCAACACCAGGGATGGAGACACAGCTCCAAGAAGTGCAGTGGGACAATGCACAATTTTCCCCTAATTTAAGGTATATTTAGATACCTTGAGGGGAATGTTGCTGAAAGTAAGTAGTTGGTGTGCTATATCTCTCCAAATGCGTGTACAAACACACTAGCTGGGAAGAATATACAGAAGAAAACATATCAATGACCATCAGAGCAGCTCATGTCTGCCCTGACATTGTTAAATGTGTAAAAAAGCTTTCTGGGATTTCCTTCAATACAGTCTTATAAAGTGAAGTTTAAATTATTGAGCTTGTTGAAAAGGAGGTTGAGAGGTGACTCAATCATTGTGTATAGGTAATTACATATGGAAACAGTATCTGATAGCAAGGGACTTCCTAATCTCACAAAGAGCCAACAAAGTCATGTGGCTGGAATCAGAACAAAACTGCACTAATTCAACCTTGATATAAAACTGCTCCTGCCATTAGCGGTGTAATGGCAATTAGGGACTGGGAAAGATTACAAGGGGAAGGTTTAGAGTCATTCACTGGAGATGTTATGACAAGATTAGGTGTCTCTCCAACAGATAGGTGTTTTATCCAGATTCTGAGGCACATTTTACCGGCGGATGCACCATTGTACAGTCCCATTTTGTCTGGAGACTCCATTCCTGCATAGTCTCCTTCTTTATGTTGTCCCTAAAACATTTGTCATGTTTATAATACTACTATTAAGATAACTACCACAACTTCACATTTTGGAGCATCAGACAACCTGCAGGATTTAGAAACAACATAACTTCATATCACACACACACTGATTCTCCACTGATGAGGCATATTACTTTTCTTGGGTTTCTGTCATCTTGCTTTAAAGAAAAAGGGATTGGACAGATCGTCAATAAACAAGCCACAACACACCCAGAAAGACCGATCAGAACTGCAAAGCAACACGAGGAATGCTCTTAGACACACAGTTGGCATGTAGGCAAAGCGCATACCAGCTTTGGGTAACTAGGAAGGAACATCCAAAAGAAATTTCCCTCATTTTTCTGGCGTCATGTGTGGATAGCAGCATAGGGTCAAACAACCGAGCCAGAAGATAAATCAATCCATGCAATAACATTGCTAGTGATATCTCATCTGACTTCGTGCATCTAGTAGTCAGGCATCCCTTCAGCTGAAAAAGAATACCACAAACGGAGTATTTCAGTCTGTCCTAAACCAAGATGTCTCCCAGTGTGCCACCTGCTAGGGACAGACGTAGGCAACTGGCTTGAACAGAGCCTGCAGCTTCCAAAGCCAGGTCGGTTGGACAGGTTTCAGAGCTGCCCCTTTTCCAGTTTGAAATGTGAGGAGCATGAAGTGAAAACCAGCATTAAAATAAAAATACAGTCCATCTGATAAGAGCTCTCCAACATGATTTTTTTTCTCTCTGACATCGTTTATTAATCAAGAAAAGTGGTTGCTAGCACAATGAAAATTCATTGATGTCAATGGCTGCAAAATGAGTATTATTTACTAATAATGAAAATCTGCAGTTTGGTACAGCTTAGTACATAAGCAAATATTTAAACACACAAAATTCACAAGTTAATCAGTTTTTATGCAGCAATTTATACAGAGAAGAGGATCCTATTGATTCTATAATTCATTGTCTGTTTGTGAAGGAAACAGAAACTTTGAACCGCCCTCTGAAGGAAACAGGAATAGAAAACTGTAAAGCTGTGAAATGCACCACTTTTTGTAAATTCATCTATGTAGCAGGTAAAACATAAACTGCTTTCATAAGCCTGGCAAAATGCATAGTTAGTTATTGTTCTAGGACAGCCTTTGAACAGAAAAAATCTATCTTGGAAAATTTTCGTAGTGCAGCCATTACACATCTCCCAGTGTTTCATTAGCCTCAGATATCTCCCCGATCCTGGTTCCTAACACTGTCAGATAATTTGATATTCCATATTTCGGACCAGTTGTTTTTTTCTTGAAGAAAAGGAAGACGCAGATGTGGTTTCTAGTCCTGCCTTGGGGCAGCAGGTGTGTGGCTGAATGGCAAGGTGGTGTCTGCAAGCGTCACGTTCAATCACGTTCTGCTTACTGCACTTCTGAAATTCCTGGTCTGCCACCCCTCCTTTGCCCACCTTGCAAAGAGAGGCACAGGTCACAGCTATCATGGTAAGTATTGGGAAAACAGATTTTTTTCTGCATGAGGAGACCAAATTTTTTACAGAAGTTCTTTTTATAGCTGGTATTTGCAATATACTGCAAGTCACATTAAAATTAAATAACAAAAATATCACTCAGGATGAAAGAGACATTTCAAACTGGGATTTAATGTGAGTTACAAGGCTTAATTCCATTTCTCCAGTTCACAGATGCAACTCATAAAGGCTTTGCTTAGAATCGTAACTATGTATTTGAGGCGCAAACCGTGTTCTTTAAAAAATCATTATTCCAAATCAAAGTTTTAAATTTTCTGAAGGCATTATGATGTTGATATACTAGTCACTGAGTAACAGAGACAACAAAACCTCTTGACTTCAAGTCATGCTGATTTATTAATAATGTTCAAATATAATGATTTGCTCTGTGATAAGTATAAAAATGTTGACAAAAAGCAATAGTGGAGTGAAACAAGCAATAACAGACATTGCTTTGACAGGATTATAAAAAATTGGCTCAGCTTTTAACATAATTACAATTTAGAACACATATTGCAATTGCTATGAAGTTAAAGGAAAAGTATCCAAAAGATTCACTCCTGTGGTTGTTTGAGGTTTTTTCACTGATATAAATGCATAGAATATGTGTGTACAAGTTGACTCACTATATAGGTGCTTCATTCTTTCAAAAAACATTTAAATATCCCTTTTTTTTAGAATACATAACTATAAAGTCTGAAGTCATTCTGTAGCACTGAAATTCTTTTGTACAATCATTCCAAAATATCATTGGAGTAATTGTTAATTCAGACACTGATATGAGCATTGTATATTCTACTATAGTAAACACGTAAAAACCTGATCTACATTTCTTTTTAAGTGACATGAGTTCATGATATAAAGACAAAAAAAATGCCTTTCAGAAATAGAAAATGTTTGCAGTCTTAGAAAACTAGAGCAGACTTTTTAAACAAGTACATGGTACAACTTGCAATGAACTTCCAGACATGGCCTAAAACAGCAGCATGAGAAGACGTATTACTGCAAACAATTATTTCCAGTCACTCTTCCCTGGTGTCTGCTAATTGCCATAATGACGTCTGCAGCCCTGGCGTTGGGTCGCTGGCGGTGTCCTCACCTCACGCGCCAGCACTGCACGCTTCCCTCTCCCCTGCACCCTCAGGGCTGGCAGGGCTGGTGGGGAGACCTGCCTCCTCCATCCCCCGAAAACCCACCGCTCGCGGACCAGCGCTCACGCTCCGTAAATGCCAGCAGGGAAGGCAGTCCTGGAGACAAGCTGGGAAAGGCAGCTCCCGGGCAAACTGGTCACCTCGTAGGTGCTCACTCTCTAAAATGGACCAGATAACAAAGATGAGACAGGGAAGCAGTAAAATAAACATTTTTTCTTTAATCAGAAAGTTTCATCCAACCAGCCTAAAACAGCCAGCTGCTTGGGGAGAGAGAAGCCCATGCCACTTAATCAGAAATCAAAAATAAGTAAGCATAGAAAGAAGCAAATCAAGCATAGGGGCCAGCAGAACCGCTACCATGGACTTCCGGAGAGCGGACTTTGGCCTGCTCAGGACACTGGTCAAGAGGGTCCCTTGGGAGACAGCCCTGAAGGGCAAAGGGGTCCAGGAAGGCTGGACGTTCTTCAAGGAGGAGGTCTTAAAGGTACAGGAGCGGGCCGTCCCCATGTGCCGAAAAAAGAACAGGCGGGGAAGACGACCGGCCTGGCTGAACAGAGAACTCTTGCTGGGACTCAAGAAGAAAAGGAGAGTTTATCTCCTTTGGAAGAAGGGGCAGGCTGCTCAGGATGAGTACAGGGATCTCGTTAGGTTGTGCAGAGAGAAAATTAGAAAGGCAAAAGCCCAGGTAGAACGCAACCTGGCCACTGTTGTGAGAGACAACAGAAAGTGCTTCTACAAGTATATTAACGACAAAAGGAGAGCCAAGGAGAATGTCCATC
>VZTQ01014808.1:134166-303161 GCA_013400755.1 Pelecanoides urinatrix | reverse complement strand
AAGCTGGTGAAGGGCCTGGAGCACAAGTCTTATGAGGAGCAGCTGAGGGAATTGGGACTGTTTAGTCTGGAGAAGAGGAGGCTGAGGGGAGACCTCATCGCGCTCTACAACTACCTGAAGGGAGGTTGAAGTGAGGTGGGGGTTGGTCTCTTCTCCCAAGTAACAAGTGATAGGACGAGAGGAAATGGCCTCAAGTTGCGCCAAGGGAGGTTTAGATTGGACATTAGGAAAAAATTCTTTACTGAAAGAGTGGTCAGGCCTTGGAACAGGCTGCCCAGGGCAGTGGTGGAGTCACCATCCCTGGAGGTATTTAAAAGAGGTGTAGATGAGGTGCTTAGGGACATGGTTTAGTGGGCATGGGAGTGTTGGGTTGACGGTTGGACTCGATGACCTTAGAGGTCTTTTCCAACCTTAATGATTCTATGATTCTATGATTCTAACAACGGCAAGAAAAAGTAACATGAGGGAAGACACTTTTAGAATAAATATTAAATAATAGCCTGAGTATTCTATTATTGTTTAAGTTATTTTAACCTAACTTCTCTTGATGTATTAAAACCTGCTAAGACTCCTAATTACATTTTTGTACAGAACACATATAAATCATGTTAGCTTGCATGCTTCAAGGTGAAATGAGAAATCAGTCCATGGGAACCTTTTCTCTCTTATGATATATAATGCCAGATGTTTAGCATCTAACGTTGCTAAATAATTGGGCAAAAGATACACAGTATGCTACAAAATGCACAAACATGTCTGTAAAGGTGCATTCACTCAAAAAAAAAACAAAACCACTTTAATATTCTGGAGTTGCATATCTGAATGCAAGCTTGACATTTTTGTCTCAAATACAGTCAGAGAGACCTGACAGCAGAGTTAGCAAAACTTCAGCGGACTGCAGCCTCCAGAAGGACTTCTCCTCTTCCACTCGCACCTTTGACTTCTTCACAGAAAAGTCTCTTTTCTCACTCTCTTCTATGAAGTCTCTTGCTAGACATCAACGTGCCCGGCTCCCGTTCCCGCTGACGGAGACACCCCTTTGGCAGCCCTCTGCCGTGCAGAAGGGTTGCGGTCACCCACAATAACATTGCGCCTTTAGTAACCTGAGGGTTTAAACCAAATCAGAAAAATTAGGCCAGGCCTTTTTTCCATTTACGACATGAATATATTTAAAGAAATTGTATCAAGTTCTTTCTAAATGTACCTTGCAACGTCACAGTCAAACCTGATAACTTTTAGAAAGTTGATTTGAATTTGACTGCAGGAAGAAAAAAAAGCTCGTTTAAAAAGGGAGGCTTGCTTAAAACTTACTTGCAAAGGAGATTTCTGTTTCTTTAGATGTTATAAGCACGATACAATAACAAAGAACATAGACTGAACTAAAGTTTAAGCAGGATGAAAAGCATTAAAGGAATCTGTTCCGGGCTTGCTGCCAACAGCATGCAATGGCAGAGAGAAGAAGGGGAACAAAAGAACCAGCAAAAGGTGTCGGGGCTACATTTCTGGAAAAGAGAGCCTGGATATAAGAAAAGTTCAAATAAGAAGGAAAGAAACTAGTGGAGAAGGCATCAAAAGTAGCAGAGGACAGCTTCTGTCTTTTCGGTGAACTGACAAAGGGGCAAGTTACAGAAGAAAATTTAATTAACAAAATACTCAGGTGCAGACATTACTTCATGTCTGCTGGCCGGCAGGAAAATAAAAACAATTTCTAACCAGAGTTTAACATAACCTTTTCATTATTAAAAGGTGGTATTTCATCTTCTTGTTTGCCTGTTTAGCAACTGACAATCACACACTGTGTCTTCGCTATCCGTTCCCCTAAACGCCTGGTCTGTGGTGACACGGTTTCCATAAGTAATTGGCTGACCTTTATTTCAAGAACAGGAGTGCAGCAGAGCAACAAGAACATTTATAAAATACAACAATGCAGGTAATTGAGAGCTTTAATTAGAAAACAAAATTGTATGTACGTCCCCTATGCCCAGATAGGATGAGCCTGAAGTCCTTTCCGTCTCTGAGCAGACTCAATCTATTCCTGTCAGCATGTGGGGGGGGACAGCCCCTGTCGTTGTCTCCCACATACAGCACAGGAAAGTAAAATAGTTACAACAATCTCGCGTTTGGAGTCTTTTTCCCCTTTGCCACAACCCTTCCTTTAGTCTCTCCTCCGGAGATCAATGCATGTAACACACATGTACCACCTTGTTGAGAGCCCTGGGTCTGCCTGCTCACCTGGGTGGGGAAAGCACCTCCTCCCCAACAGTGCGACAGCCCAAGGAAGTGGTCGTTTGCAAAAACGGACGTATTTTGTGTTGACCATAGCGATTAGTGAACGGCCAGGAGTCAAAAGGACCTGGCTGAGGGGGAGCGAGGGGAACAGCTACAGAAGGTCACTGCACCTGGTTCCCAAAGAAGTGCGCTAATCTCAGTATACAAGCTATCGCCCTCACAAATGCTCATCTAAGACCAAAATCATATATTATTTAGCCATTTTTCCCAAAATGATGATTAAAAACAATGATCTAAAATTAAGAAGATTGATTCCTAAAATACTACTCCAGGCATGACAAATAACTCGCACATCTGAGCAAAAACTAGAGCATATGGTATGAGTCAAGAATAAACTGGCAGTCTCTAATACATTTTTACTGTTGAAAATGGCATCTGTGGTTTCCTGTGTGTATATATATGCTTTTGTCGTGCACAAGCCTGACATTACATATTTCTGGGAACCAGTTAACACCAACAACCACTCCAGTGTCTCCAAACACTTCTAGAATTGCTTCCCCATTTAGAGTATCCCAAAGTAATCTAAAATATTTGCTGCAATCATTTCTGCCTCACTTAAGAAAAAAAAAATCTAGTTTACTTTTTATGTGGTTCAGGCTAGAGGAGCCTGCTATGGTCAAGCCAGTTTCCTCACTGAGTCAGAAAGCTCATCCCGTGGAATGAGGAGTACCTTCAGGTGGTGATGTTCCCCACAACAAAGAGCACTTCTCCTTGCAGAAGGAAACCTGGAGTCATTGCTTTGCAGACCTTCTTTCTAAAGGAAGCAGCATTCTTTATTTATTTACTGCTTTTTTTTTTTTTTTAGAAGTTTAAGATGCAGTTTATTCCCTGTGCTGGGCAATCAGTTGTTCCCAAACTTTCTCTCTGTAAATCCACATACCTCACCTGGTTCTTTAAAATTCTAATTATATAAAAGAAACTGTGGTTGTAGAGGCTGCAACCCCTCCCAAGAAAAGCAAGGACAAATTCTTCTGATATCCAAACTAAGTTTATCTGTAGTATTGATAAATTTCATGGCATTTATTACATAGAATCATTTAGGTTGGAAAAGACCCTTAAGGCCATCGAGTTCAACCGTAAACCTAGCACTGCCAAGTCCACCACTAAACCATGTCCCTAAGCACCACATCTACATGTCTTTTAAATACCTCCAGGGATGGTGACTCCACCACTTCCCTGGCAGCCTGTTCGAAGGCCTGACCACCCTTTCGGTGAACATGTTATATAACCTTTGGTATATACATTCTTTAAAAAGTTAGCTCCTGAGATGGATCACATGTGAATAAGTACGGTTACTAGAATCAGAGAAAATGAAAATATAAATTATAAATATTCAAAGCATGAAAAAAAAAACCACTCATTTCTTCAATTCATTGTTTTAAAATAATAATTTTCATTTAATTTCCTAACTAAGAGGGTGAAACAGGAGAGACGAGTAATTTTGAGCTAACATTCACAGCTTCTAAAGGCTCCTGTGTTGCAAAAATATTTCTGAATTTAAGATTGGTAGAGGAAGCGTGGACAGGGTTTATCTGCATACAACACTGTGCACTAAGAACAACAGTTCTTGGCAAGTAATAGTTTTGGGTTTTGTGGAAAAGTCTACTGTTATCTACAGCTCAATCTATGTCATCATTCGAATGATACAGAATTTATAACAGTCTACTTTTTTTAATGAAAAATCTTTAACATTCAACAAAGCTTGGTGGCATTGTCATTGCAAACAAAATCCAATACGTAAGTTATACATGGCCTGATTTCAGCAAGAGCATTTTTTCTTGCCATAGAAGCCAAAGCACAACTAATGCAGCTGGCCAACAGCTCATAATCATGCTCCCAGAAACTAAGGCAGGGTCTGTTTCATAGATCAGGGCCTTTTGTAATGTATAATTGAATGCAGTATTGCATATAGGAACTATATACTATGTGCTGCACATTTAATGCTATGTAATAACTACAGGTAAGTATTGGTTACTTTCCCATGTAGAACAAGGGGATTAATGCTGGAACTGCCAGTGGCAAACAGCAAGTTATAGCACTTCCCAGTGCAGCGGTCCCAGCAAGGAGCCGTGCAAGGAGCTGGTGAACAGCAGCTGTTCCTTCAGCTCCGCCGGGCCGTATGTCCGCTGCGCCGGGGCGCGCGTCGGCAGTAGGTGTGAACGCCGGTTCTTGAACTTGTCGGCATGAACCCTTCTTTCTTAATTTCCTATGCTCAGCCGCGCAACGAGTTTATCCCAACTCAAGTGCTCAGACTTTTCAAGTGGAAAAGGCTGTATCTCAGCACAGCAGCTGCCTACCCTGATTGCTCTTGGCTGGAAGAACGAAAAAGTGAAAACTTTTGACTTTTTTTCCCCCCTCTCCTCTCTGCCTACTCTCTTTGTGTTTGGTTACTGGATACTGAGCCCACTGTGCAAGGATGTAGCTGCTCGTCTGCTGTAATTTCAGTAAGACTAGCAAGGGTGGCTCCCAAAAGCCTGGGCAGTACCAGCTGCCCACCACATCCTTGTCTCTCGTGGAACGCATTCCTTCAAAAATGCTAATTACAGACTCGCTCTCATGGCTTTTGTCCACTGAGGTGGGCGACCTGCACATACACAAAAAAGAATGTAAATAATCATACTTTTCACAAATAGCAAAGGAAACAAAGAAAGAACTCCACTTAAATTTCCCCCAGCAGCCCCCTTTGTCACTCCAAAAAACTTACGCTAATTAACATTAAATATAATATTCCAAATAAACTCTTCTTTAATAACATTAACACAATTTAGCACCTTTCAAAGAAGAATTTTGTTAGAAATGAGTCAGTACCAAAGACATTTGAGTGCAATTTTTCAGTAACAATACATAAGTCATACTGCAAAGTCTATATGTTAAAGCTGTTTTCTAGAGGGTGGCATTTGCAGACAAACAGCTATTGAATTTTTTTTGGCTGACCTCATTTTGTTTATAGGAGTGACAATAAGCTGTAAATATTTATTATGATAATTTATGTGGTTTGTATTTTGATTACTATCAAGTGCTAACATAGCAGGATAGACACTTTGTTGGAAATACAAATCAAATTCCAAAACTAATAAACAAAGTCAGTGGGATATTGTCTAGAAAATGTAATCAAATAACATTCATTATCTTCTCTTAAATCTTCCAAGGAGCTGAACAAATCATGTTAGGAAGATGCAGTCCTAATTTGCATTCACTGCCCGTACTTTGTGTTTCCCACCCGAAGTCCTCCACCCAGTTCCCGGAGTGCTTCCGCAGCAGCTCCCACCTCCCTTTGGGGTAACCAGCAAAGGTAACCGGCAAAGAGCAAGGCCACGGCACCATCTCCCAGCTCCTCACCTCATCTAAGCTCAGAAAATTGCACTTGGAGCATATGTTTGTGTACGTACTCGTACAGACATGCTTACAACACCACCATCCCGTTGCGTTCACACATACGGGGGCTCATAGGACAGGATCTCTGTGACTTTCCACAGCATTCAACATGGTGCGCACACTTTAATCTACATTACGTAGACACGATTGCCCATATTAAAAATACCTCCTTGAAATATGCCAAATATGAGTTAAACGCCACGATGAGTGAAATGCATTCAAATATATTTTTTTTCTACAAAAGGTAACTACTATTTCTGCTCCCCAATTTCTGAGCATGAAATTACTATTGACTATTTGACTTTCTGTTGCTATTTTGCATTAGCACAAAGAGCTGTTTCCCACCTAAATTCAGGAAACCAGTGCATACAGAGGGTTTTTTTACTAATTGTATTGCTGCTGGGCACCCTGATGGCATTGTTTTTGTGGCCTGAAAGGTTTTGCTCCACAGCTGGACAAAGTCCCTCCCAGTTCATTAACTCCAGAATGAAAGTAAGGGCATCCTCATTCACAGGATAAATCCTACATAGCAAAACACTCCTGTAAAATTGTAATTTTTTGCACAATAGCATAAAAACAATAACGGGAACAATACATAGAAAGCTTTGCTATTTTCTAACAAATCCTTACCAATCTATATCCTAAGGACAGAAAACCATCAAAGACAATTCAAAAGTAATTTTGACAGCCTAATGCAATTAGATTTTCCTCTGTGACTCTTTAAAAGTAAGTTAGACTGGAAGAAGAGTTATCTGCTTGCAAATGTATATGCCTCAGTAGTAGGCAGCACTCTCCTCTGCAGCATTTTGTTATTCCACCTATAAGGTCTCCTGTTACCGGGGCATTGTAAGAGTTTCCGTCACATTTGGGGAAAAAAAAAAAAAACAAAAACAAAAACACAACAGATCAAGTATATTTAGGTGTTTGTTTTTTTTTTTTAATACAGAATTAACCGGTGTTTCAAACTTTCCTTCCACCAGAATTTGCCTTTGTTCCTATTCAGAAATTGGTGTGACTTACATTTCAAATATTTACAATGTGTGAAGAACTTTTAACGATAGCTCAATTGGGCAAGAGAGTAACACAGCAGGTATGAGCAACTGTTACGGTATTATGTATGATAAAAAGCTGTGTAATTTCCCAGAATAGTATTCTGCCTAGATGTATGCATTCCTGAATTTCCATCTCAATGGAAAACTAAATGCTCTAAGTGCACAAAAACATCAGACAAAAAAATCTTTAATAATTTGCTTTTTCCAAGAGATTCATGTCAAAGGTTATTTTATGCATGTTTTTTGTGTGGTTTTAAAAAATTATTTCCTTTTTCAACATTAAGAGACTTCATGTTTGACTGCAACCAGCAGAAAATCATTTTTTCTACAATTACCAAAAAACATATAGGGGCCAGATCTGATTGCCCAGCAGTCTTTAAGCAAATGGTGATTTTGCTTTGCGACTGGCAACAGTGCCATTAAAATTGTCAGTGCACTATATTGACCAGTACATGATTATACAACTGTTTTGCACAGTGAGCCAGAGACAGTTAATCAGCCATGTGCATAAATGTCATTTATGATCTATAACTGTCCTGTTATTTTCCAGGATGAAATAGCTAATATTGCAGTTGCATTTACAAAAACATCAGTTTTCTAGATTATGATGTGATAAGTACTATTTTAAAAAACAGATTTTTCAGCAAGGCAAGCAATCTTTATAAAAGCATTTGTGGATTACATAACAAAATGTTAAAAAGCATCGTATATGATATAAATGGGCAGCCAGGTACATTTGTCGTGGAATTGCAATTGTGTAGGATGTTTACTTTTGCAATTACACTTAGTCTTCTATATATAAATACGATCTAGAGAGCCACAGGTATACCAAGCTTTAAGTATGCTCCTCTAACTACTGCTTAGAAAGGCGTGAATGCCAATGAATGACAGAATTTCACCAAATGCAATTAAAACTACAAAAAGCATAACATCAAACTCTTATAAACATTTCAAATGTTACTTGTAGCTAAAAAAGATTTTATTGAAATACATTTTGACATCTTAACAGTATCTGAAATATAAATCCATATTTAAAACTAAGTAAATTTTTAAATCCTGCTATTTTCATATAGTTAAGTAATAATATTAATGACATTATATATCTTAAATTATTTTGGTAAAAGCTCATAAATATGGAAGTCTAAGCATCTTTTACGGATAACAAAAACCAGAAGAAAATACAAAAACTCCATAATTTTCAGTACAAGTTTAATTCTATAGGGCCTAATTAAGACCTAAACATTACCATGCAGTTATTTCTATGTGGGAAAAACACAAAAATCAGACTGGTATTTTTGCCTTGTTGTTTTGTTTCACACAGTCCCTAACTGTATCCATTTCCTTCCCTCCTAACCTTGGCGCAGCTTCACTTTGCTTTCATCTCCTGTCCCTTCAGACCTCTTTCTATGCATTTGAAATTATTCTTGTTACTCAACAAAATTTAGGAGCTAATACAAGATGTTCCATGTAAGAATAAAGAAAGGATGCTTTTCTCTAGGGTAGTAATAAAACAATTTTCATTATGGCTTTCTTCCTAAAAAGGGGGAAGAAATATGTTTTACTGAATCTAGCCTTCACCCATTAATTTTTTTATTCCAGATTTTCTTTAACCCTCACTATGCCTGCTCATGGTAATTAATTATCATGTACCATCCTTTGAAAGCACATGTTAAACTAGCCAGGCAAGAGCTTTGGAGATTAGCATACTGTATTTAAATAAGCAACATACTGTTATCTGCTTACCAGAATCTGCACAGTAAATTCACCAGATTAAAACCACCCGACGGTAGATAAGGCAGCCGTTCCTCGTGCTGCTTGTGTGCCTCAGCTGCGTAACTTAAGAAGCGTCAAAATAGAGTAAAATTTTCATGTTACAAGAAATACGCTAAATTAATCTGAAGTAGGGTGATTGCATGTTTCAGGAATATATTAATCAAATCAAAAACCTAGAGACCTAGAAACACAAGGAACAGCACATCCTGTTGGTGCATCACAGACAGCACCTGCCACTCCGGTTCTGCTAATTACCACCAAGAAAGCAAATTTCCTTTACCAAAGATCTCCCCAAACCGCAGAAAAACCCACCAAGCCCTCATGACTGCAGTTATTTCTAGGCAGCATCAGCTCAAAATGAAAAACTAGTTTTGAAGACTCCTTTGAACACATTTGTTCTTTTTTTTCCCCCCAAAAAAAAGCCCTTGGGGTCTTTGCCTCCATAGGGCTGCGGCTGCCAGCTGTGCTCATCCGCTGTCTGAGCAGGGCCAGCTGGCTGAGCTGGAGCTACCGAAATCCCCACTCTCCACATTGGATCCATGGAGAAGGGAAACAACGCGGAGTCCTTCACCGGCAAACCTCTGTGTCCGTAACCCAGGGACGCTGCCGCAACCCTCGCCTGCTGCGGGCTCCTCTGAGCCAGACCACGCCGTGCCTGCCTGCTTCGATTTCACCTTAAATCTGTGTCACGTGAAATAGCAAAGCACCGCGTCTCAGAATTAGGGACTATCCTAATACTGGGGACTTTTGTAGGATTTACATTCAGCTGTGTTTGTTGGAGGCTCTGCCACCCACTGGACTTTTATAAAAAAAATCTAGTTGCTACTTTTAGATTTTTAAAAAATATTGAAATAATTTTACAGGATGCAATGAAAGTGATGGTGTTTAAACACTCAAGAGCTGTCAAGCAAGAGGTTGATTTTAAGTACTATTTCTTTCTACCCTCAATTATATAACCAGGCCTACAGACTACAAGGTCGTACATACCCGCAAGGCCACTGAATCCACAGAGTCTATTTCAACTCATGGAGTAGTAACTCCTTCCTTTGTGCCCAATAAAAGACAGGAGGATGTTGCCAAAACAATTTGCTTTCCTTTGCCCTCATTGCAATTAGCAGCAAATCACATTTCAACATTTTGCTCGTTATTCTGCATTAATTATAATACAATAATGGATTAATTTATGTGAACACCAGTAATTTGTGCTCATTTTTAGTTAATAATTTGACTGCACATCACTTCTGTGAAGTGATTTGGAAGCTACCTGCCTCATCTATAGCACATTTTTGGTACAGTTATCAGGTCTCTCTTTCCTAAATTATTTTATCATACACTAAGAGTAGGACAGGACGTGATGTCCAGGGATGTTTAAAGACAGTTTCTAGGAGTTTGCAGTGAAAATCATTAACAATAAATCCTAAGCCTTCACTTCACTGCAAACGTTATATATAATTTACCGGAGATATGGTAAAGCCTATTCTGGTTTTTATCCAGACGTGTGATTTCACACGCGCAGTTTGGGATGGGGCTGAGCTCCTGCCTCGCGCGACCCACTGCCGCTCGCAGCCCGACCCCAGGCGCGCTGGGCTGCAATGGGCACAGTCAGGGGGACGTGCTTCATTTTAAAAAACCAAAAGAAAAAAAACACGCTGTCCCCTTGCTGATTTTCTGCCTTGAAATAAACCCTTTTAGTTGAAGTAGGATAAATTCAAGCAAAATATGACTACAGTCTCTTTCCCTTTAGGAAAATTGCAAAACTGGCAGGTTATTTATTAAAATCAGGTACCATCCCCAGACTGATGGCTGATATTTGGTAGCCTTTTAAAAATACTTCCTAAATGAACTGTAAGAATATGCAATCCTATTAATTACTAGCAGGTAATTCTCAAGAATATTTGAGTGAAATGCGATCACTTTGCAAATATATTTCTTTATAAGTGTTTTGTCTCATTTAACATTTGAGATCAATACATACTCAATATCCACATCCACTAAAGAAACTTCAAAAGCAACTGAAAACTTCAGCAAAGAATATCCCAGCCAGACTAATTCTTTCAATGGCTTTCCTCAGGGAAAAGAAGTGCACCACCTCAAGACCACCATTTTTAATGAGAACAGGCTTTTTTCATACCATGTAATTTCTCAGATAGCCTCTCCACATCTACTGCATTCAGACCTCGCTTGGTTACAGGAGTCAGGTCGCAAGAGGCACTTACTTTAAATTGTAGTATTTTGGCTAAGAAGCTTTGCAGGTAAAAATGTTCTGGAATCTAATAACGGTTAAAATGTTGCTTAATTTGATTTTTCTTCCTTAAAGAAAGGAAATCAGTGTCGGTCACATGTGGAAGACAAGAAGAAAAAAAAAATGAGACACTGAAATCAGGATTCACAAATGTAAGCCAGCCCTGAGAGCTATGTTTTCGGATCAAGTGGATAACTCGGTTTTTTATAAATGGGGGATGAATTAAATTCACTGCTATCAAAAATGTTAGAATTTTAGTTTAAAGAACATTTAAAAGCCTTTATGAAGTTGTTTTCCTTCATGAGGCACACTAGCCATTTGCCTTACTTCATAACGCTGAAGAGAACTGTCTGTAAAGGGTGAACTAAATTGAATTCTGGCAAAATATTAAATGAAAAACAGCAAGTAGCCAAAGACCAAAAAAAATTTCTTTTTCAAATGTATTCTCTACCACATGAAAGTTCTGGGTTTCTCTGTTGTTTTCCAGCATAAAGCCGACTCAGGTGTGTGGACTCAGTTCTCCATCAAAATCTGTAAACTCACTGATGCTATAGCTCTAGACAGTGTGCAAAGCTCAAAACTTCCAAGAAGTGGCTGAGATTTGATCCTACGTCTTGATCTGAGCTGTGACAGTATTTAATCTTTTGAATAATATTTTATGCATTGAACCTGTTTGATAGGAGAACACGGAGAGCTCATAGACAGTAACATAATTTTATTAGAATAATACTGTACTTTGCCATGAACTAATTCCTGTAGAGTTAGGAATGAGAATCTGTATTATTGAAAGAAAAGTCAATGATAAGTATATGAAGGCAGCTCACTAATCTACCATACGTATATATGTATATTCAGGAGTAAGGTTTTTATATTCTATTAATTTTCCGCTGCAATTATAGGCATTGCATTATAAAACAACTGTATTTTATTTTCTGTTGTATAGCAGGGATGTGTGCCTCACACACCATGCAAAAAATTATTTGGGCTATGAGCTAGAAGAATTTATCACTCAATAATTTCAAGTCCTTTTTAGAGCTATTATGTTGAACTGATATTCTGCTTGCATGGCACAGTGGTCTTGTCGCAAGAATAATGAAGCAAGGAAGGTATGAAACATGTCAGGGGGAAACTTTAGTTATAAAGTATGTCTAAAACTTACGTAGCTTTGTTTTCATGCACAACACTGGCATGCAGAGAAAGTAAATCAGTATTTTCCAATAAGTCATCCTTATTGACAAGAATCTAACTAATTAAGAGTCTCTTTGATTCAATTACAGCATCAAGCCAAGTTCCCAGAAGACAGAGATGGGCTGATAAAGCCTTTTGAAAGCACAAAAACTAGACTGCAATTATGTTCTACATGACTCCTCTTCAAAAAGCTGAGCTTCCCAGAGGAGGTTTCAGCAAAGTTGTTTAGCTCCTGCATGTGACCCCAACCCCGCACATCATCCAGGTACTAAAGGTGTAGCTCTATCATCTCAAGAGTTGAGGAAAGAAGGCAGGAAAAGTCTGCACATCGAACAAAAAAAAAAAAATTAAATAAAGGCCAACACAGTAATGAATAATTTCAAAATGTAAGAGGTAAACTTAGTTTTTTTGGAAAGCCACACACCTGAGCGCATGAGCTGCAGCCAAATGTTAGGCACTTTTGAGCATCTGGGCTGTAGCCTTCTTTAAGTAACATTTCCAAACGTTTTTCATCACCACTGCTGAACACACGGGCATCACTTTCTCTGCTCATTTGTCACAGATCCCATCAGCATTAGCAACTCCAGAATACTGCAAATATTTAAAGTCACTAATTTGTGAGGTTATGGAGCAATTACATTTTAACTTTCCGGTCATTTCTTATATGGTCATTAAGAACAAGATCCTACCTTAAGAACAAAATCCTACTTATTTTTTCCACTACTGAGTTTGCTTAAAAGAACAGCATTTATTATTCAATAATATGATCATAACAAACAGTGTGCTTTGGCACTGATTTACATCATTGACTGGCTGTATAAATTACTTTGCCACATACAGGCTCGGGTGCCTCTAAAATCTTGTATTCCATTATTCTAAGTAGGAAAGCAATAAACGTGTTTTAATTACAACCAGAGAGAGATATTTGATATTACCCAGCAATCCTTTTTGCAGCAATACTGAGCGCCCGTGGCATGCCTTTAGATCCAGGCTTCTCTGGAGTTTGGAGGTGAAGTGAACATGTGAGCTGCAGACAAAATTAATATTTCCTTCTGTTGAACAGTGCTCACCGAGATACTGAAGCAGAAGAATCATCTTATTTCATAACTTGCCCCTCTGACCTGCATCCTTCCCAGCTAACGAGGATTAGTGGACAAACACCGGTTCCTTTGATACTGGGATTTATCAGTGCTGCTCAGAGATTACAAGCTACGCATTGTTGGAAGGGCTACACAGACAGTATTTGATTTAAGGATGTTTCTAGTTCTGACAACTTTGCCAACCCATCTTGCATTCCTGAAAAGTTGAAGAAAAAGAGGTAGCGCGCTCAATATCTGCTGCAGCCTGACCTCCTCATCAGCCTGAGACGAGCCCTCAGTAGGGCACACAGCTTCAATGGCAGTTCAGCTGATGATCCCCTTTTCCTAATGGCTAAGATCAAGCATCTGCTGATAACTTTGCAGTTAGCAGCCGGTCTTAAATATCTTTATTCCTAAGTGCTGCCAGCCACATGCAAACCATATGGGAGAGACTTCTCTTCGGTGACCTGCTACTCTGGGAATTGCTTTCCACTCTCGGTTTTCTGCTGCAAAAGCTACTTATTTCATAGGGATTGGGCACATCCGTAAATCCAGCAGGGGTCTGGGAGAGCTGGATCTGCCCCTTGGCATGGCCATCCCACGGTCCGTGGGGCGGTGGCTTTTTCCTTGGCTTGGCAGTTGACGTTTGCACCTGACAAAACAGCCAATACACTGCGTGGTAGATCACTACTATTACACAGCACAAAATAAACAACCAATTACCCTTAATTGGTAGTTAGTGACTTTACAGAGTGACCTCACCATTTCGCAGTTTGTCCATGGTAATAAGGGAACCATTAGAAGGTTGCTGCTGTTTAAGCTGTCACTGCCGTGACATACCAGCATAGCAAGTGACCTTCTATACGGGTGGCTTGGGACAACCGGTTTCCTCTTTTCTGAATAGGAAAGAATTAACTTATCTTCAAAATACAGTATTTTAAAGAGGACTTGGGGCTGTATACCTTCTTCAGACCAGCACAATAGTCTGCTGAAGAGACACTGTATTGATCACCCTGTTAAGTTAATCATAACATACTAAAAAATGCAGTGCAGCAAACAAATGTAATCCTTAGATATTAGTTATTTGTGCTGCACTATTAAAATTGCACTAAAATAACATACTACAGAGGAGAACCACTTTCTCCATGTAAAGGACACTGCCATTATTCAATATGCCAATAATCTTCCTCAGCTGACAGATTGTTAGGTTCATATAGCTGCAAATTACTAGCAGTATATTGTACGCTAATAATAAAAAAAAAAAGTAAGAAGTGGAACTATAAATCATACTCATTGCTTATTACTATCTACAGTCCTACTAAGCATTTCATGTGGCTTTCTACTCCTACTGTGAACGAAGAGACCAAGGGGTCACCAGTCCAGCTCTCTGAAAGATCAGGGCAACAGCAGATAAACAACCTGGCAAACATGCCAGAGGAAAGGCAATGGGATGGATGGTATTTCTTTGCCATACTTATTTTTCTTATATAAATTCCCCCGCAGGTATTGACAGACCAGTTCATATGACTTCTCTGGTTAGGTTAAGGTCTCTGGTTAGGTTAAGGCATCCTCAGGTTTAATAGCAATACATTTAATTTTGGTTGAAAAGAATAATTGCACTTAACAAGTTTTATATGTCTATGTGAATTAAACTGTTGCTGTCACTTAAGGACCAGAGAGAGATTATCTGGTCCTTACAGGTCCTTACCAGTTGTAATGAACAACATTACAGGAGCAATGTCATCAGAACCAAACTGCTTTGCTAGTGCTACTAAGGGTGATTAATAATACTGTGAAATTTGGTCTTTAATCTATTCACAGGTTTGATTTCCTATTTCTTGCTATTACTTAAGGGAAAATATATCAAATTACTTAAACAAAAAGATTTAAATAATTAATAATGGTTTCACATACCTGCTTGTAACTAAAATTAAATTGAAAATATTGAAATTTGACATTACAATGTCCAAAAGCAGAACTAAAACTGTAAAACTCTATTCGATGACAATTCAATGCAAGTCTAAAAAGCCAAGGTAAATGAATGATAACCATTACCATGTGATAAAAGCTTTCTTAAATTCTCCAGGTTGAGCAGCAACAAACAAAGGTGTAATTCAAAACAATCCTCACATTCCTTGCTTGCTCCTTTCTCCAGGAGTATTTTTATTTTTTCAGTGTATCCCTGAAATAAATATTTTTGCTCTTCAAAACACCGGGGAACTGATATAACCTATTTTTTCCCCACACATTCAAAACAATTTCCCATTGCATCCTACACAGAAATCAGAAAAACGCAATATATTCAATACTCTAAATATAAGCTGAAATAGTGGAACAAATTAGACAAATTAAATTTAATCTTTCACATTTGTTCATTTACCCAATAAACAGAAATGGAAATTGAATTTGTTTATTAGAACCATTAAGCTAATATATTTCTGTTCTGGAAATAGGTCATATATCTCACTTATGAAGAGATACTAAACAGAACTCTTTCTCAAAAAAAATCTCATAACAGATTCACTTCCCAAATATAATAAGTGAACTCATAAGTGCATGCAATATTTATAATACTTAAATAATTATTGCTTGCTAACAGCTGATGTTGTCTCAATATGCTCTTTTAGTGCATCTCAACTCCATTAGCATTTAGACTGCCTTACGGCTGTCAGGATAGGCTAGGAAAAAAAAAAATCACCTGATAACAACACAAAAAGTATACAAATTATCATTCAGAATACAACAGTACATGGAAATGAGATGACAGACATACAGGTTGCCCGAAAAGAAGCTTGGTGCAAAGAATTTCATGCACACAAAGGATGGTGTCCATTAGTATCCGCTCCATGTTGGAACAGACACTTTGTAATGCCTGCATGCCCGTTTTCAGCACCTTCAAATACAACAGGGAAAAAAATAATCATTCCTAATAAGGAGATATAATTGATATAGTTAAAGAATTCAGTGCACGACTCAATGGTTTCATCACTAAATTCTCACTGCAATAATCATAATTATTCTGCTTTTACCCTCCCCTCTCAAAACCAAAACTAATTTGTCCTAAACGATCACGCAGCGCTGATTACCGGGATGTTTGTAGCCTGGTCTAAAAATCAAACACACACACCCTGCCTTCTATTGTGTTTCATGTAAAACAAATTATTTGCTACATTGCTTAGAGACAGGACAAAATATTTCAGACTCTGGGGTGAAAATTAAGGTATGGTCAGTGAATGGAGGAAAGACGTGTACATTCCTCTTTCTGCAGGAGGCATAGCAATAGAAACCACAGTCAAGTAAACTTATCAGTACCTAATTTCTTACCCTCAGAATTAAGGCACTTTGTTTTAAAAACACTCATTACCCACACACGCAACATTTCTATGTGGAGGTTACTGCAAATAAGAAGAGGCAATCACTTGCAAAGCAGTCGGAATCAGTGTTAAACTTTCCATATTTAAAGGAGACTCTTCTCTCATCAGATCTATTACTGATTCACCCTTTCAACCACTATGAATGGTAAACGTCTCTGCATTTTGCAAATTTAAGGTATATTTGTTGGTGCATAAGGCTTCATAATGCTTATGCAGCTTTTCAGAAGGCCTGAAGGTGGAAAGCAACAGGACTTGTAAGAAGTCTACGTTGGATGTCACAGGATCGCCCTGGTAAACACCATTTCACAAGATGTTCCTTTGTCTTAAAATGCTCTGAACCCCAACAACGCGAAGACAGTTATCTTTCTCGTAACTCAGCTTATTAGCATGCATTACTATAAAGGAAAGCTAATATTTCAATGGGACTGTTAAAATCGTAGAAAGCTAACTACAGTTTTGGTTTGGTATGCTGCATTTCCAGAATTTATATGAGCACATGTTTCGGGGAAAAAAATTTAGTAGAAATGTTTATATTAGAAAAAAAATTTGGCAGCCGAAGCAAGCAGCAAGGAATTCACCAAAAGTAGTCTGTGAGGAAATGTAAGAAACATTTGCATGCAAGAAACCTTGTAACTCCAAGAAGTTTCCAGGACAGGTACCAAGAAAGGCTGAGGTTTCACTGTGGGATCAACAGGGAGGAATTAGAAAAAAATACAAATGTATGCATAACTGTCCAGAAATCACCTGAAGTTAATTTCTCCTGATGTAACATTTCTCCTTCTTCAATTTTGCTTTCAGAAGCATCTCCTCCCAATAGCTGGAGCTCCTGCAAGTGTTCTAGCGAAGCTGCTCACGCACGTGCTCACTAACGCGATCCTTTGTCAAACCCAAGGACCAATTAACAGGGGGGGGAAAAAAAAAAGAAGGAAAAACTACGTCATTCTACCTGGAGATTTGTCAAAAAATGTGCTTTGTATAACACAAGGAGTATTAAGAATTGTGGATGGTGACAGACTCCCCATTCCCACAGCCGTTCAAGCTCTCATGGATCTACTAAGAGAGATTAAAAAGGCCAAACCTTAGAGCTGAGGCAAGGGATCAGACTCGATGAAGCCACAGCCTTCTTAAAAAGTCTGATAAGACCTCTCCTAGACACTGAAGGCTTTCCCAGAACAACCAATAAAGATTAAAGGTATCGTTCATTGCATGGAAAGATCATAACCCCCAGCCCACGAGTCTAATTTGAGCCTTACTGAGGTGCCTGAAGGGGCATCAGTAGGCAAACGTGACTAAGCACTGATCCCAAAGCCTTGTATCATCCTGGCACAGTGCTGAGTCCAACCCAACCAGCCCTGATGAGCAGCTCAGTCTAGTAGCCAGGATCCACCACCATGGACCCCAGCCTCCTGAGGGCCCACGCAACTGTCTTGGAAAGTCAACATGCAAAAAATTCCCATTTTTATATGAAAAGTGCAATTGTTTCCTCAGTCATTTTGAATCTCTCCTTTTAATCTGTCTTGTTGAATTGGGAAAGCAAGGGACCAGCACGGCTCACAATGCAGAGTCAAAAGCTGGTAGCCCGCCTGAGCAATGCTTGGGTTTTAATGAGCGACAACCAGAATGATTACAAAATAAAATGAGATGTTGCAAACATTGATGTGCACTGCACTGCTCAAGAAGACCAAGTTCTGGAGCCTTTGGAGTGAAGGAACAAGTAAAACTGCTCCTATGGGCTCTCCAATAAATGAAGCTACTACAGCAAAATGTAAAGGGCCTAAATATATTCCATATATTCTGCTTTGTTACAGAAAAGGCTATTCAGTATTTCTGTAAACAGTGTTTTTATAAATGAGAATATAGGTCTAGGTCAAAACCTCTTAGAGTATTATTATGTTAATGTTATGTTATACAGCACATTTTTGGATTCTCTTTGAGAAGCAGATAAGACGGGGTGAGCTGAAGCCAGTGGTCCTGAGAAACGAGCAGTGCAACTTCAGGGAAACCCCAGCACTGAGCAACACCCCTTGGGAGCCTCCAGCAAGGATGGAACTAAATTCTCTTTGAGAGAGGATTTTGTTGATCAAAACAGACTGGAAAATAGAAACAACCAGAGTTCAGCACACCGTGTGAAGCAAAAACATGCTATACGCACACATCTCTAATGCAGTCAGAACAAGCTGACGCTGCCAAGTCACCTTTAAGGTTGTTCTTAATAAGAAAGTACCAGAGTATCCCTGCCTGGAGGTGACAGATGCATATATATGTATGCATCTTCCAGCAAGATCTGCTGGAAGGAGGAAAGTTGGAAATTCTCAGACCAATCACAGAGAAATGCTGTACCCTGCTGCCCTGAGGATCCAAGAGATACCCTACGTTCTGCAACCCAAGCTGATTAGGCACAACGTAATTCCTGAATACAAAAAGTGGCTGCAGTTTCACCAGCGCCTCTGAATTTCCCCATCAGGAGCAACATTTTCAGGTTATTTAAATTAATCCTCTGCCAACCCACACTCATGAAGTAAATATCCATTTCGCCTAGATGCTGGTGACACGAGAAAATTGGACTAACTGAATCGGATGACCAGAAGAGCTGGAAGTAAGAATCATTATCATACGAATAACACCATGGCCCAAGAGGCCTTCATCAGCATCTCCTGTGCTTTCTGAACAGGGGAACAACAGCAGAACCTGTACAGGACACTTGGGATGAAAGATCAGGATACGTAGGATGTATATCAGGATTCTTCCTCATCCCCCTGGCATCATTGAGGAGTCACCAGTCCACCACCAGATTTTTGGCCTCCACAGGAAGCATACACATCCAAAGTAAGGTTGGGGCTTGATATAAAGTTAACAAGAGCAGCATAGATGGGACAGTGGACGAACCTCAGAGCTCAAGTATTACACTTCAGAGACATACAATTACTGGGGACCAACTGCTGAAAATGATTGCATCGCATTAAACTAGCATTCTATCAAGACACGAAAAAAAGTTGCTGCTCCAAATTCTTCCTACATGTACATTTAGAGACTAACAGACAGTCAACCTACGGACCCCGCTTAAGAGATCTTCAGACCATGGGTCAATGTATTTTATACTTTATTTACAACAGCCGTTCTGGGAACACCATTATAGTGCATTTAATTCATCTTCTATGGCCTTTACACTTGGCAGTACTGGGCATGCTGCCATTAGTCTAGAAACATTAAGTTTGTACATGAGGCATCTTTTACTTCACTTGGTTCCCACCAAAGAAAAGCCTCATTGATACCACTTGAGCTTCCAGCTGCTTCCCTTTCCCCTTACTCCTCATTACCCCACAGGGGCATCAAAATGATTCCTGACTGCACAGGTAAGCAGCTTTTCTTCCTTCACAGTGCCTTTTATGTTATTTTTATACCCTTCTAAATATTTTCAAAACAAACACAAAAACCACTTTGCAAGCTGTGCTGGAAATGGCACTTACGCAGGAGCCCCGGTGGGACGGGTCCACCTTTCAGCGCGGGATTGCAAGAGTCGTGGCACTAGGGAGGAACAGGAGCCGATCAGCTTCATTGTGGGGAAGGAAGGGACCCTGGAAGGCAAGAGAAAATGTTCTCAAAATCAATGCGTCTGGGACCTTCCCTATGAGGCACTAGGCGTAAAGCAGGAATTAAAGGTATTCTGTGTTTATCTTTACAAATACAAGTATTTCAAGTAGGAAATACTTGGAAAAAAAATGTTGACTGCCTTCATATTAAGACATGCAAAATCTTTCTGCCTTTTCCAGCGTAGATCAGAGGATAACCAACAGTGGTACTGGCATCAGGGGCAGCACTGCTTCTCCTGGCCTGAGATCCCATTCACCCTGAAAGGTTCCTACAGCTGGTACAGGTGAAGAAGCAAGTGAATCCACAGGAACCCAGGGCACAGTTTAATGCCAATGCAAAAAACAAAACACAAGTTTTGAAGTTGAAGTTAAAAAGTTGTAGCCAAAACCTTTGGGCTAATTTTGAAACCTTTTTCCTAAACCATGTTCAACATAACCAGTTCCAGTTTTACTCTCAGCATTTTTACTCTTGCAAAAATGCACAGTACTGCTCTTCAAAACGGTTTTCTTATCAGCATATGACTACATGCTCCCTGAACTTCTCAATGATAGTTTCTCTTAGGCAGAGGACATTAGTCTGGAGATAAATACCCTGATCATTTCTCTTTATGGATTTTTAATCAATAATGCATTATATGTCACCATAATTATTTCTAGGAACATTCTGGTTAGCTCAATATACTTTTAACAAAGGAACATAATGGAAAATATACAATTCCTCCTACCATCCATAATACTTGTAATCAATTTTTGTAGCAGAGCAACGTGGATTTCCCCAAAACAGGGATGGAGAAATGGAAATTTAGTCATAAAATTTGTAGTTAGATGTGTTAAAAATCTACCTACTTTAAACTTAGAGAAAACAAAAGTGAGTTTCTCACCTGTCTCTTCCTCCTGAAACACAGAGGCAGTTTTGCAGTAGGCAGACAACTACTTAATGGTTGCAGTGAACACCTGAGCTTATGAAGCCCACTGGCTGTGTTCCAACCAATTCCCTAAAACTTAAACTTTTCATTATTATTCCTTTTAATAAATAATAAACAATAAACATCTCCATTGCTCCAGCCTCCCCTTTCATGGAGCACTCACTATGTGTTAGCATATCAGAAATTATTTTAGCAGGTTTGGGCTTTTTGTTCAGGTTGCTTTTTCAAGAACATTTCTCAACTTCTTTTAAATTTTCCACACTGGCCAGGAGTTCCTTGGCTGGGCTGGGCGTCACAAGGTTGTTGCCCACACTGCCCTACAACATGCCTGCTTCAGGAATAGCAAACCCCAACCTTGTGAGACCATGACAAAACACCCCAAAGAACATAGCAATTAACTCTCCATAGAGAGAAATAGTCCATTCCAGTATTTGAAGTATTATCCTGAAATCATAACTTTTAAAATGTTAATATATTTCAGGATTAACAACAAATGTGTTTGTTCTTTACATTCCTACTCTGTACCCTCCTAACCCAGGCGAAACAAAAAAAAGCACTTAAAGAAAACTGATTTGCAGGTATCACGAACCCTTTATTTCTCTGTACATACAAATAAAATCCATTGTACAATGAACAGTCTGGTTTCTGAGTAGCGAGGGTATCTCAAACAAACAAACTCTCAAGCAACAATGA
The DNA here is from genome assembly GCA_013400755.1 of Pelecanoides urinatrix. Taxonomy (NCBI): domain Eukaryota; kingdom Metazoa; phylum Chordata; class Aves; order Procellariiformes; family Procellariidae; genus Pelecanoides; species Pelecanoides urinatrix. The sequence goes on along the minus strand of VZTQ01014808.1, from coordinate 281,580 downwards.
AAGATGTATTTGTAGCCTAATTTAAACTGCAATGTATCTGCACAAGCAGCGGGAAAAATAAAATGTCCAGAGATTACCTGGAGCAAACGCAACCTCCTCCCCTGACGGAGAACTTGTATGCGTGTATTTGAGTACAATCTTACTCTGTTTTTATCAAAAGGCAAGCTCCTGTTTTTGTAGGCAGGTAATTTGTCAGTCATAGGGAATGGTTACAGGGTTTGTAAGCATTGAACTTATCTCAGGAAAAAACACCTCCTGCCTTTAAACCCGTGCCATATATATTGGCAGTGCCAAAACCACCATCATCTATCTTGATGAATGCTTTAAATCAAAGACAAGCCAGAGTCTAAGGCTTCCATAAAGGTAGCAGAGAAAACACTGGCACCAGCGCCACAGCAGTGCAAATTATGGTAACGGGTGGCACTAGGCACCTCTAATCCAGTTACTGCTCGTTCCCTCTGCGGCTTCTCTGCAAGGCTGACGGTTTTCAACAAATGTAACGCAGATCATCGCGTGAATATGCAAAATATGATTATCTTCTACAGTTTTCGAACAGAGCAGCTATCTGGAGAAGGATACATATCCCACTTATAGGCAAATACATACACTCTAAAGAAAACAACCACCTCAATTATCGCCAAAAATCATTATTGTCCTTAAGGAAGGAGACGTTAATGAAAACCGCCTTAACCCGCTGCAGTGATTTTCGGTTTCTTAGGTTTTGCTGACACCCGGTGGCACACAGGGACAGCGTCTGAAAGCGATAACCACACACGTGCTCCTGCTCCCCCAGCCACACCACACCTTAACCTCTCTCAATAATGACTTGGCATTTCTATTACTGCAAGGCAATATACTCGAAGTTTCAGGAAAGCGGCCATGGAAGTCTTTTACAGGTTCAGCCTTGACACAGTAACAGCTGCGGTATGAACTATTCGCCCCAAGTACTTCAATCTTTTGCATACACTTGTGTTACGCAAAAGGATTAATAAAAAGATATATATTCGCTCCATGGAGTCAGAAGCTTTTCAACCACCCATATGAAATGAATGTCAGTTCTTAATAGGAAAAAAAGATTTGCCATCATACCTCATCTCGCACTGGTTAACATCCCCCAGATAACTTAAACACAAGAGGAAAAAAACTAAATAGGCACGGATAGCAAAGTACTCTCTTACCCAAAGAGTAAATCTCCTCTCCTTATGTCACGACTGAGCCACATTCCCCGCACACCAGTGTTACAATATATTCGTTATATCAACAGGAATATTTTGTTGTCAATGCAATAAATGGAGCAACTCTAAAACATTGTGGGTATGATGTTGACTGCAAGTATTAAAGTATTCATTAAAGCAGAGGAGCACTTTGAAACAAATGAGCATGGAAAAACAAAACACTTGAGTATTTTGAAAAAAATATTTACTTGGTACACAACTGCCTTCAGTAACACTATGGTGCATTTATTCAATAAATATTTTATAAGGATATTTGCAGTGTATTTTTGTGTGATTCTCAGCAACACATCCCAGACCACAAAACAGGAATTTGCAACTCAGCAATCTTATTGACAGTATAAGGGTTTATGAGCAACTCTGACATTATTCATGAAGCTTGTTTTAGACACCAATCTCAGATTTACTTTTTCACGTGTACGCTAATTTTTCATTACCACGTTTCTTGACAGGGCCTCCTGTAACATCCTGATTCATCCTCAGGATTTTGCCACCAGCACATCCACCAAGACACATTTCTTGTGTAAGGACGAATGCCTGCGACAACGGCTGTGACCATCCCTCCGCGTCACTTCCAGAGCCCCAGCGCACCGGCTCACGCAGCGAGCGCCCCTGGCTCGTAGCGCTGGGTGTCCGGCACAGAGACCTGCCGCAGCCCAGAAAACCTGATCACACACTTTTTTTAAAATCTCTTGGCAATGCAACCCCAAGATTGTTCCCTCATCCAACCTGGCCTGTGTAAGCACTTGGTGTTAATTACCATTACCAAGCATTCCTTTAACGAAGATTAGTAGGTTAATGTTAATACAGACAGAGTGTACACAAATTAGAGATCAAAAGCCTTCAGAGAACTGTGAAGAGCAACCTTGAGAGAACGCCCTGACAAAGGCATCCCACTTTCCTGCTTTCTTCCCCCAAAAGCCCAGCGCAGGGGCAGGCGGGGGGCAGAGCAGGCACCGCCAACTTGCTCGTGGCACCCAAGTCACCTGTGTTTCACTCCCCGAACCGCTGCCTCCTTTTCTCTAAATCCTGCTGTTTCACTGACATTGTTATCCTGACTCAAATACCGAAGCTGTCCCCGCTGTGCTGAAATTGCATCACGTCTCTTTTGAAACACTGGGAGTGATTTGTTTGAGTGGCACGTGATAAAAACCTGGAAGTTTTTGAGGAAGAGCAGGGGACCTCAGCATCGGCGGGCCTGGCAAAGGTCCCTGCAGTGGCTACCACAAGCGCAGAGCATCATCAGGAATGTGATCAACAGGAATGTGAGCTAACGGGGCTGCACAAATAACATCAAGTTACTGAGCCCACACCAAAATTCAGGTGTCCGGCAGCACAACCCACCCTTGAGGGGCTGCGGCGAACACCACAAGCCTGCATGGGAGGGCGTTGGCACACATGGAGACATCCTGCCCTCACCATCTGTCCCGGGTGGTGCAAGCGGAGATGCTCAGACCCCGCTAAGCCGTGGGCTGTCTCCAGCCCCTGGTATCTCTTATCCACCAAGGCTATGCTGCTCTGATCTTAGTTCCATTTACATCTGTGGCTTCCTAAAACATCCCGTGCCAATAAATTGCGTGATGTAGTTACAAGGAAAACAGGGGGGGGTTGGCTGGGTTTATACCTGCTCCATCAGCCCTTCCATGCTGGGTGTGGAAATCCAAGGTCATCCGCAGCTCCGCATTTCCATGATCCATTCCAGGGACAGGGACATTGTCGTCAACCCCTCAAGCTTCAGCCTGACTCCTCATCCCTTTAAAAGACTTCAGCTTGGAGCGATTTATGCCAGGGTGAACAAGAGAACAGGAGGCCAGTTTTCATAGGAAGGATTAGGATGTGGCTTATTTAGCCTAGCAAACCATGGATCAGGGAGGAGATAGGGTGCTCTCTCTTATGACATTGAGAATAGCGTTACTTGTGATAAAATTGAAGTTGGCATGGAAATGAATGGGTACTCCAGAATATGGAAAAGTGACCAGCCTTAGGATTTCACACCTTGTTTCAGACAACTAGTTCATATTTTCACACCATCTGTTCTGTTTCCTGCCAGGGGTCTGTCATCTCACTTTCACTGACAACCAGATACATGCAAAAAGTTTAGGAAGCTCTTTTTTAATTGTCAGCAAAGCGTGTTTGTTGCTTGCAGCTGAGTTGATGGCTAAGCATTGCTAACCACACAAGCACAAAATCCACAGAAAACGGGCATTTCCACGGACAGTGTGGAAATGCTCAGTAGGGACCAGCTGCCAGGGAAGAGCAGACACCTCCCACCAGCTGAAAACCTACTCCGGGAGGTCTGGCTCACCATTGCTGGGCAAGTGCTGCAAGATGGAAACTCCATTAGTGTCGTGGTTTAACCCCAGCCACCAACTAAGCACCACCCAGCCACTCGCTCACTCCCCTCTGGTGGGATGGGGGAGAGAATCGAAAGGGTAAAAGTGAGAGAACTCGTGGGTTGAGATAAAGACAGTTTAATAGGGAAAGCAAAAGCCGCGCACACAAGCAAAGCAAAACAAGGAATTCATTCACCACTTCCTATTGGCAGGGGGGCGTTCAGCCATCTCCAGGAAAGCAGGGCTCCATCATGCATAACGGTGATTTGGGAAGACAAACGCCATCACTCCGAATGTCCCCCTTCCTTCTTCTTTCCCCAGCTTTATGTGCTGAGCATGATGTCATGTGGTATGGAATATCCCTTTGGTCAGTTGGGGTCAGCTGTCCTGGCTATGCTCCCTCCCAGCTTCTTGTGCACCTGACAGAGCATGGGAAGATGAAAAGTTCTTGACTAATGTCAACATTGCGTAGCGACAACTAAAACATCAGTGTGTTATCAACATTATTCTCATAGTAAATCCAAAACATGGCACTATACCAACTACCAGGAAGAAGATTAACTCTATCCCAGCTGACACCAGGACAATTAGTCAGAGCGAGGGTGCTGGGTGGCGAAGGGGAAAAGCCGGGCTGCTGGTAGAGCAGGTTTCCCTCTTTCTTAGAGCCCTATATTTTTCTGTACCGCACCATGAAGAGGTACTTCTGCCCTCCTTCCTGTTCTGCAAACTCCGTCTCTCTCTGCTCAGTCAATGGCACTGTGATCACTGAAAGGATGGCAGATCTGCCTGAACTGCAAGCCCCTAAATGCACCTGAGTGTTTTCCCTGCACCACTACCCAGCCATGCTAGACTTCATTTTTGGCATGCTATTGAAGTGTGGTTTGCAATGGACTGGAACTACCCCGGTCCTGCGGAAGAACCATAGAAGGTGTATTTTAGCAAAGTGCAGTAAATTATTTTGAGACTGAAACCCGTCATCGCACGGCCACCAGATTGGAGCAGAGAGAGGGAGCTACTGCCAACCTGTTCAAACAAGGATTCTCCAGTAACTAGCATCTCTGTAAATCAGACCATTTTAAATTCATTGTCTGCACTAGCTTCTAAAATTGGAAACTGTGAGCTTATCCATTGAGGATTTACATCAATAGTCAAAGTTATTTTGCCTTTAATTCATTTGTATTTACACATCAAATTATCCAATCCTTTTTCCAAATAGCTTTGTAGGAGCACCACTTACTGTTTCATTCTTAAAATCCTACTTTTTCAAGCAACGTAGTCCATAGATTCAGTATCTGAATGGAGATGCTCACAAAACACCTACAAAACAGTTTTTTACTGTTAGAATTACTGTCTTTTCTGGTTATAGCAGTCAATGAAAATTAGCAGTAAATTTTCAAAGGAGTCCTAGCATAATTTCTGCTTACCAGGGAGATTTCCTCGGGGAGTCTTCTGTTGAGAAAATAAGGTTGGAAGAAAAATAGGACCTGCAGTGGAGAGTCTGAGAGTTTTCATACAGAATGGTTTGCGGACACTCCCTTGTTAGCTAGTACTTTAAACAGTTACGGAAAATATCTGTATTCAGATTTAGATTGTCTCCCAGATACCTGCTGGGAATTTCAAATGGGAAAACCCAGCATGACCTTCTTGCAGACCTCGCTGACATACAAATGCTACCAGGTGTTTGCAGAAATCCTACTAAGAATATTTTCTGTAGTTTTATGTGCATTTGTTGTAAAGGCAGAATTGCTTGTTGACCACACTGTAGGTGTATGGAGACTGTAAAAAAATATATTGAATTATGAACAATTGAAACCACAATGAAATGATAGACTACTGCAGTTTCTTGGCTTGAGGACTGTAATACTGACCCTCGCTTGTCATCTTTATTAATAATTTTCATGGCACTCAAGAGGTTCCCCAGGCACTGGAGAGGATGATTTTTGCCCAAGTTCACAAGACAGCATGAGGCAAATAGACACCAGCACCAACACAGGAGGAAGCAGAAAGGAATCTGAAAGATTTGACCAGGATCCTTGAAGCATTATCACAAAGACGAATGACCACAGGACATTGATTTCTGGGGCACTCCCCAAAATGTCCACCCTATAGGTTCTGCCTGCAGGACTTTAACCCGAGGGCAGCTAGCGTGCAGCTGGAGATCAGACATTGCAGGGTCTCTGAATCAGGAGCTGTTTTATTATAGCTAGCAAACATTAGATGGTCATCTTCTGACTCTAGCCCATAAATCACAAAGAAGTGAACTCTGGCAAAACTGCTCTGTGAGCTGGGAGAGGAAAATGGAGAAAAGCCTGTAAGTCTAAATCTGTAGAAAAGGGAATAATGAGCCACAACTTATTGTTCATTAATATTGTCCCTTAACATTTTATAAACATATAAGGGAGACTCAGAAAGCCCACATAGTCCAGTCACTCAGAGAAAGCGTGGTTGAGCAGGGAGCCAAGCATCACGTCACCCCATCTTTGACCAACAGCCACCACTTCTTTGCCCTTTATTTCTGCTTAAACATAGCTAGAATACCACCTCTTGCCTCCCCTGAGATGCATTATAACACTCTTTCTTTTCAAACTTTATTATTCTTTTTTAGTTTGGCTTCTACCAGCTTACCTTTTAGGATGCAAAGAGACCGTGGAACTTTCTTCACACCATTGTCTTCTTAAGAACAAGTTGCAAAGCAGAAGACAAGATTTCAAACATGCTGGAGCAAGCAGGACACTTAAGCTAGATGAGATAGGTCTGCGGGTTGGTTGATCAACCACCTGAGAGGTAGGCACTCGCTATCTTCCTGACTGAATTTGCCCTTTGCAGCCAGTTAAGCACTAATCTGACAACCGCCTATGAGGCCCTAGTCCCAGGTGGGGGAGATCTGAAGGGATAAGACACAACACGTGTACCTGGAGGTGAAAAAGCACTGCTTGTGACAAGGTTGAGACTTCAGGCAAGCTAAATTGCATGTAATGGCCAGATGAAAAATGATGTAAATTCTTAAAGGCAAGACTAAGTGCAACATTTCAACCTATCCTGGCTAGGCGTGTGGCTTGCCAAATCTTTACTTAAGCTTCACGTATTTTAAAAAGCCGTGTCAGGGTGCAGTTCTGAAACTCTCCTCTCTTGGTTTGACTGATACTTCACTAAACAAGCAGTTAGAAGCAAAAAGCTACAAGAGAAAAGTTTAAAAAAAAACAAACCACAGTGGTTGCACTATCTGCAGTATTGTAAATACGGTATGCATTTGGATTAAGAACAACTATCATTAGTTAGCCCTATAATCAGGTAAAGACAGTTGCACAGTAAGCATCCTGGTTCTGATGGTGGCCACGGCAGATGGTTAGTGAAGACCATAAGGCCAAGGAAGGCCTGGAGAATACCCTGTATAAAAGGTACCACAACCATCTCTGAAAGAAGTCAAAGGTGTAACAATCTGCAGTCTTTCATTTCCCCTGAAACTTCCTTGGCTTTAACACCCACAGGAGAGCAGTTTTGCAGCGGCTTCTCAGCTCTTTGTTTGCCGGCAGCTTCCAAATGCTGTTCTGCCTCTGATGAATCTGACAGAAATGTCAGCAGGCGCATGATGCAGTTTGTGGAGCAGCTGCTGCAGCATTTTGATGGCCACCATAAAGTGACTAAAGGACTCAGATGTGTTGGAAAGAGCAAAGATTTCAGCAACCTGACTCCCAAACTTCCAAAGGAGAAGTGGATGAGTTACTAGGTGTTTCTTGGCTTGTAACTTTTGCTGTGTCACTCACATTGTTACACACATCACTATATCTTAGGGAATGTAAAACACAAACACCAACAGACACTCAGCTAGCATCATTTGTTTAATAAAGTCTTTTCCGTTTTTAAAAAAGTTTACAAGACAGATGTGTTCCACATGATAAACAACTAGAGGCTGATCTTTCCTTTTAATAACTTAATCTATGCAGAAAGACTGGACTGCCTAACTTGGTGTTACATAGCAGCTGAACAATATACCAAAATATACACAGATCTACACGCTGCCATGGAAACAGGTAGCACATGACACCATAGAGTGAGAATCAAAATACAAGCCTGCTTGATTAATTTTCAGAATTCAAGTGTAAGTTTAAGGAAAAACCCTGATTTATCTTTGAAATGGAGCTTATGTACTGAGAGTGAAAGTACTGCTACAATCTGCCTACAGTCACCCTTTATTCAGCAGTCATATGAAAACACATACACAAAAATGTTACAAGTCCTTTTTACTACTGATACTACACATTAACAACTGAATCTGATTACATTGCTTTGGTTGTTTCAATACAGAATGATATAGGTTTTTAATGTCTTAGTTCTGTTTTCCCATTTTCCATTCTTTTCCAAAGTCATTGAAGAGTGGTGCTGAGGTGAATGTCTGTTGGGTCTCTCTTCAAGAATCCAGTGTAGCTTTTGTACGAGAAACTGTGGAAAGCAAACAAACAGGAACATTACTGTAAGTAGGGTAGAACTAGAGTATGATTCCTTCAAATCCCATAGAGCAAAGTATCTCTACTTATTGTCGCAGCATGAAAATTAATGCTAGGTTATCAGTATATCACATTTTAGAAATGTTCAGCTCCCTAGAATTTCAAATGCTATTGGAAAGGTCAGACTGACCAAGGCACTCTAGAAGGCCTGCAAACTCCTGCTATCTAAAACGTTACTTCAACACACAACCCAGAAACAGTGGGGGAAACCTTGTATTCCTGTAGCATAGCAGCAAGACCAACCGTTGCTGAGAAATAGTACACCCTCGCTTTATTTTCTAAGAACACGTTCTCCTTCCCAATGTGCGTGTTCCTCTCCAGTATTAAAACAGGAAGGTGCACCGAGCATAAAGCTGAAGAAAGCAGAACTCATTTGATTCCAGCTGTGTACAACATGACAACCCATTTTTGACTGCAACCCAATTAATGAACAGAACCATTTCACACCAGTCTTGAAGCTTCTCTCCATGAGGCCAGCGTAAAAAAGCCTGTGAACTTGAAAATTTCTTTGATCCCTTTTCCAGGTCAAACCAAAAGAAATAGCCTATTTCCAGAAATCTATTAAATGCCTTATACAAATTCATTTATATTAGTACCACACAGATAATACAAACTTCTATAAAACAGAAATCACCCCCCCAGTGTCTGACCACCAGGGAAATTAATGGATTTTTTTTTTTTTTGAAAGCAACTTTCTGAGCAATGCATGATATTGAATTGTATAAATCACAAGCCAGACTGAACTCTAGGGATGGGAAAATGAGAGAAAGGTTAGACCTTAACATTGCAAAGCTGTTAATAATTAAACTGCACAGCCAGCTCAGGGCTTCAGTGTGAAGATGAGGGAAATAATACTTTCTTGAGAGCTCAGACATGTTTGAAAGTTCAAAATCAGCAATGTAGCCTTTTTGTGGGGTAGGGGTAAGGAAGGCAATGAAAGTTGTGTCCTGAAGACTTAAAACTGACTGGAAGAGTATGACAAATACATATCTACATATGTAGATAATCCATGGCAAAGGATTCAGGTCTATATTCAGTCTGATTCCATTCACTTATGTCCAGGCATGTCTTGCAGATCAGGTTTCTGAAGGGAGAAAAAATCCCAGCTCTCATACTGAATTCAAGCAGCAAGTCTGGCTCTCAGTGCCTGGCCTAAATATACTTCCTCATTAGATGGTGAAGGTATATGAAATAGCCTGTTATCAAGTCATCCTGGGAAAGAATAAACTGAGGAGGGAGAGGTAGGAACCATGACAGGAAGTTGCAGTTCTGGCCTGTCTCCAACTTCTGAAATGTTTTCCACTTCCCCTGCTGGGGACTATGTGTTATTTGGGTATTACAAATGGTGAGGGCTGTTCCAGAGTGACCTGCCTGCTAGGCAAAGACAGAGAGAGAAACACAGCCGTGTATCTCCACTCTGAAGAATACAAAGCAGGATATTGAGTTAAGTGACTGCTGTGTTATAAGACCAAAATTTTAGATTTCCTTAGTCAACCTGGAAACAGTCATGCCGGGTCAGACTCACAGATACACACCTCCAGCCAAGCACACAGCTGGGGAGAGGTTTTCACCCACTTCTGGTGTGCCGACTGCAGACAGAAGCAGAGGTTACCAACCAGCAGGATTATCAGAATTTCACCTTTCAGCACTTCTAATGCAACCCTCTGCCTGTGCTGCCGCAGTAAAGCACCCAGGGTTAGAGACCGCCAAGCAGGAGGACACAGCTTTACAGAGGAGTGGAAAAGCCAAACCTGAGGCCTGCTTTGGATGAGCTAAGGCTCTCTTTCTGAAGACACATCTCCTTCTGCTCCACTGCTTGCGCTGGGGTCATCCTTGTTACGGGGGGGGTTTCTTTCTCTACTTGACTCAGAGGGCACCTTGGTTCTGATCTTCTCTTTTCTTTGTTGCTGTTTTTCAAGTTTTGTCAGCTATTCACAAAGTAAGGAGAGCGAGAAAACACTTCATGGAATAAAATAATTTCAGAAGACTATTTCTAAAAAAATTGTAAACATGAGCATTTGTATAAAACTTGCAACTCAGATTCACAACACCAATACATATATAAATAAAACAGAAAAGAAAAAAAAAGCCCAATGCTTAGATTTTCAGAAATTTGGAGAAGACAGTGAATTATCATCATATGCTAACAAGATCACCCCCTGAGTATAAAAGAGAAGTGCACATATTCAAATTACTATCTTCTGCTTTTCAGGGTTCTTTCTCTGCCCAACACAATCTGCAAATGTGGAAAAGAATAAAACAAAAGGACCAAAAGGGGCAGCTGGATTCCACCAAACTCCTCTTCTGTTTTGGGTCTTAAGCGGCAGTTTTGTAGTTTCAAAGTTGCTGACAACAGATGTATCCCAAGTTCGGTCATCCAGCAAGCAAGAATAAATTTATTTTATTCTTTATCCAGAGAAAAAGATATATGAGCCTTAGCATCACCTAGTATGTAGATAATCATTTCAAATCAGCTTGGACAAAACCCTTGGCTAACACTGCCTTGCCACCTCTCAGTAGAAATGCTTTCAATGCTGAGTCAAACTAAGTTGCACATAGCTGTCATTTCTACATCTCTTTCCCGTTTTTCAGAGAAGCAGGTTGAAGTTTTGGGGACACTACATATTGATAGCTACTTAAATCACTACACTTTGTGCAGTTTATCCATTTGGATAATTTCTATAGTCTACTGATTTTCTCTACTGCTTCCATAATTTCCTCAAGATAAAGCATACTAGTCATAAATCATAATTTCATGGCCAGAAGATCTGTTCTGAGGTGAAATCTTCACAGAATAAAATAAGATAGATTATGTGTCGATTACAAGTTAGACGGGCTCATGGAAGATTAATACAAAGACATAAATCTGAGCTCCAACTCAGTAAGAGCTAAGAGTGCAGACTGCAGAGCCTTGGGAGGATGCACAGCATCCCCTGGCACCTTATCCCACATACACACACCCTCCTTGAACACCTGCACACATGGACTTCTAGCCTAACACAGAATATTCTTAGCTGGTTATTTCAAAACTAAAACCAGTTTATTTTTACTATGTGATATGACAGAGTACATGGATTTTGTTTGTCTAGCATGATCTAATCCTCAAGTCACGTGCAGAGATTGTGTATCTAACGTGTTGGTCACGATACAGGCAGTATTTTAACTCAGATGTCTGACAACATACACACTAGTCTTCTGCCAAAAAGCCTATATACACAGCACATGAATGTTAAAGGTAATCGAGAAAGTGAGTGCACCTGCAGGAAGGGAAACAAAAGTTTGTGAGCCCTTAGTATTAAAGGTACTCAACCTTAATTAGTGGTACTCCCATGGTATCTATGCAGTTGGGTTTTATTTTTGCAAATGGTATTGGGGTCATCCAGCTGCTGAAGTCAGAATTGGGGTTTCAATGATCTTCATGGTACAACAATGTATCGGAAGAGGGAAGGCACACTACATTAGCTGCAGGCTGCAGAGACCCAAAAGCACAGTTCCTAGGTTTCAAAATAGAGATTTGTACACATGTAAATAACTACGTGAGTAGGTAGTGCATATTCATCATTCCTCACGGGCCCTCAACCTAGCAGTCAGTAATTGCAAAGTACCCCCCAACACCAAGCCAAACCACAGTCAAACCTGCTGCAACAAACCTCTCAACAGCTGTTGCAATCTGTACCCCTTTTTTTACTGCAGCATTGCGGCTCCCAGCAGTGACCCTTTTTCAACAATAATGATTCCGAAAAAAATTTCTTTTACCTTGGAGTTATGAGTTACAGAACAACATGAAACTTCATTGTTTCTGTAAATAATGAGATTACTGAATGACATGATATCCCCTCTCCTCCTAGTGTTTCTTATTACTTGAAAGAAGAAAAAGCCTGATACACGATACCGATGTTTAAATTGAGTTACCTTTATCTTTGAGAAGGCTGTGAGCTAACCCAATAAAGCTAACCCTGGATTTTCAAAACATGAAAAACAGTATTCATGCTGTGAACTTTGTGTTATGCAATACAGAATCCACATCCATAATGTATATTTGTTCATATATAATTTACATATAGAGGCAGAAATGGCTCAATATATGATAGCATGTCATATTACCATTTCAAACATGCCTACACTGGCCATTTTCCAACATGGTCTTGGGGGCAAACAGCATGCTTACTAAGACTTCTGAAGTATATAGTTTTATAAATACATATATATGTGTACATATAGTCTGATGTACAAGGGGACCATATTCTCTGTAGAAATAGGAGCAGTATTCATACCCTAGAGTAAACAGTATGCAACAGATGGTCTCCAAAGTTATGACATGTATGTTTATCACAAAGGACCTAATAAGTTACCTAGTTCTGTAACTAATTAGTTTGAGAACGATGTAGTGCAGGGGGCAAACAAAACAGCACATATGCAGAGATAAATCCAGATCCATCTTCACATTTGGCTCTGCAGCAGACCCAAAGCTCTACTCATGACTACTCAACTACATCTCTCTCTCACAGGCAACATCTTTAATAGACAGAGAAAAAACAGGAGCAGGAATAACCTTGGAATATTTAGAACAATTTCCAGGTTGGCATGATCGGACAGCAGTATTCACTCAGCTCAAAGAAAAATGACACAAAAAGTTCATTTAGATGAGGGGAGAGGATAATTTGATAAACTATATTTATCCATGTCTCACATGAACAGGATTTACTTTTTCTTAAAATTATAACAAATTAAAGGCAAAGTTCATTTATGAACTGTTTCATCCATCTAAAACTCAAATAATACTAAAATACATAAGGATTCCTGTGTACCTATGAACATAAATACACACATGCGTGCTCTCCAATCTGTGCATACACCGTGATCAGTCTATGAACCAAAGTTCAGACACAAAGATTAAAATGCATTTCTTTGTAGTCAAAAAATGGTCTTCTTGTTATTATGCAGGCAACAAAAGAATTACATATCTCTTAAATTTTTTCATTTCTGTGCTTATAAGGTGCTTGAGTAATTCAAAAGGATGTGTTATAGGAGTACGCTCCTATAAGCGTACTACCACAAAAGACCTGCCAGTGAGTTGAAAAAAGTTACAACAGTTAACTTTTTGGTATTACAGTGAATAAAACTTCAGACACACAGGTCTGGATCAATGAAACATATCTTTAATGCCTTCCATATAAGCACAGAGTGTGTTCCATACTCATCGTCTCATCTGCAGAAATACCATGAACTGTTTGTGGCTACTGCCTTATGATGTTTGCTGGCTAGCTGTGGAGATGGTGCACCTTTACAGAAAGTGTCTAACTCAGCTTTACATCTATAAACCAAAATTCATTCTTTTCTGAGACATCTTGGAAGGCTCCTAAGGATTCAAAGCGTGGGCATCTTACAGCAGAAGCAGCACTGTCTCATGGCAAAAGTACTGTGTGTGCCTAAGACGTAATGCTGGGCTGGTCAGCAGCGTGTAGCAGTTACATTTGCACAAGCACTGCAATATTCACATTTATAACACAAGACCAGACATCCTGCACTATGACGTGCATATAGGCAAAAATTCGTGCACAGGATTAAAATCAGTGCCCTTCAATCCGTTAAGACAGTCTTAACTATAGACGTAACAGGAGTAACTAAGCCTGAAAACTCACATGGAAAATAATGTGCACCTGTACACGTCAGTCCTTTTATCTCAAGCCACAGTACCCTGGAATAACTTTGTGTTACAACTTTGACCAGAACCAAAACCCACAAACCAATCAGCTGTTCAGAAGAAGTCCTTTATGGTCCCTTGCCAGCAGTCAAAATCTGTGCTTTGGGGATCAATACCTGGTCTGACCCAACTGCTGAATTTCTGAAGCATGAAAGTAGTCAGAAAACTTGAAGCTTCTCAAGTGTTTAAGACCATCTCCCTCGTGATCATGCACAAAAATGTAAGAGTCCTCAGTCCACAAAAGGCAACGTTTCTTTTCTCCCATTGTAATACAGATATTTTACATTGCTGAGACACTACCAATGAACTAATAACCTCAAATTATGTGGACACTGCTTCGTCCCCAGCAGACTGACCAACATATAGAGCAATAGCTTTGAAAAAGGTCAAAATTTATATTTGGATTGACAGCTTCTTTGACAAATTCTAGCCTGATGCAATTTAATACTACATGACAGACATGAAATTCTAAAAACTGAATAATTACAGAAGAAAGCTAGACTGCACAGTGAAAGAGGGTTTCACCAAGGCAGAAATGTCTGCTGTTATGTCAGCTGTAATACTAGAACACATGATTTTTGCAATCAATTTGCTGTAGCGAAAATATGCAAACAAACTGGCACACCAAGTCCCCCACTTGAAAATGCTAGTAATTCTCCAGGTTGTTTGTTTTGCTGAAGTTAATTTCCCACATTCAGAAATGCCTTAGTGTCAGCCTTCCTTGAAGTTCCACCTTTTTGAATACAGAAACATATCCTTTGTTTTCCTTTTTCTCTGTGATCAGTGTGTACACAGAGGTTGATTGCTGCTCTAGAGACAGCTTTTCTTTTTGCGATAGCCATGAACAACACCAGGAAGAAGTGAATGACAACAACAAGAGGATTATTTTGTTAGCAGTCTGCCAGAAAATCAGTGGCAATGTTCATGTTTCTGGAACCTCAAACCACAACAAGATCTGCAGATGTATATTTTACATTTCAGTAGTGGTGTGCCAAGCTGCTGCAATTTCAAATCTAAAAAAAAAAAAAAAACAAACCACAACAACTTCAAGGACAGGTTACATTTCAGGAACAGTCCAATCCTTCAAACTGCCATAGGGCATTACAAATCTAGCAGTTTAATACTAATGCCACTAAGCAAATAATAGCACTGAGATAAAATCATTATCAGAGGTCTACTGCAAAAATAAATCAATAGACAGGTCATGACAGAAGAAGGATAGTCTTCACAATCTGTTAAGGAGATGGCAGATATCTGACTTTTTCCTTTCCACATATCTATACCTTAGACTTACAATCAAAGTGTTATTAGGAGCTTTGTTCTCTTTGAGAAGAGGACAAAATCCTTTTGGCCAATGAGCAGCTCATGCAAGAAATTGTATACTTCATTTTTTTGCTAGAAGAAACATGAGCAGCACACAATGAAGTTACACTATATAGGTCCAAAGCCTGAGGCAAGAAAAGTGCCACCAGCCCTTCATCAGTTAGTCTGGTCTAATTCGCTGCCAAGGGTCTCGGAAAAATTCCCTAGCCAAGCAGTATATCAGCTGCATGGCTTCCCCACTCATTTTCCGCAACTGCTTTTTATCACCAGTGATACAGATAACCCGTTGAGCTCCCTTTGGTTATTTTCCTCACCAAAACTCTCGGTATAAGAAAATGAACTCACAGGTTTTGGATTTGTTTCTTCCAAGTAAGCCCAAAAACAGTGCAACTGGAAGAAAAGAAACATCAAAGCTGGCAACACAGCATCTAGAAAAACATCAGTTGACGGTGCCAAGGAGAGGACTATAGTTTATTTCTCATAATGGTGCATATGTTCGCATGGGAAGGAAGAAAAACCGGGTGGCAAAAAACAAATTCGAAGACAATGGAAAAAATCCATTCACTGCAGATGAAGGCCCTCACTGTACAGTCATTTACCATAGTTTAATATCATAAAATATTTGACACCAGCTGCGTCAGGACTGTGCTACTGATCACACAATTCCAAGACAATCCCCATCCCTCCCTAAAATGAAATTGCAAGTTGAAGCAATGCCATACTTGGGGAACTGAAAACACCTTCAGCTACATTATATGAAAATGTTCTAACTGAAAAGTGATAGAAAAGTTAAAATACTAGATTTGGGTTTTCTCCACATTCAACAGAGAAATCACTTTTGGCTACACAGTTATGAGAAGTTTTTTAAGGCATCAATAATAGAATATTTATGTGGAATTCATTTAATGGATTTTCTATAATCAAGATCCTCCTGCCATGTAAAAATGTAAGTTATTTAAATGTCAGTCTTGAGAAGTTCCTCTCTCATTCAAAACACTGGCATTTCCAAGGGGCATTACATTACTATTTACTCCTCATATTGATGAAGCGTCTACGCTGCTTTACAGTACTGATACAGGCAGGTTCAGTAACAAAGATCTGCTCCAATGCTTTCATTCTTCTTATCCCCCCCACTACAGTGACCTGTTCCAAAAAATGGTTTAAAATATAATGTAGTTCATTTCCTTCTGGACAGTAATGGAACAAATGGACCCACAGAGATCAGTTCAGCATCTAATTAGAATAAATGCATTTAACACTGAAACTGCTACGCCGCTTCCCCTAGCAGGAGAAATGAAAATGCACAGAATATTTCCAATCTGAATTCCATAATTATGCATAATGCTTTTAAAGTTCAAGGGGGTTATTTTGAGTTGTCACCATGTAACCTCCCCAGGCACCCTCTAAAACCTCTTCCTGCTCCATTTCTGTCTGGCTACTTCTACTAGCTACAAATTCCCATGAAAAAATATGAAGTACATCTCCCTAACCTTCCCCAAAACAGGACGTAAACATACAGAGCATTCTGGGCATAGCTAAGCTAATCTGAGCAACAATCACAACAAACTTAATCAAGACAGCACAGAAATTTTCTACACTCTTAGTGCTGACCTCTGTAATTATGCAAATGGATGCAAGTAAATTCTAAAGGAATTATCCAAAATTGCTTCACCGGTTAAGGCTGGAAACTACAATGCTTGTGATTTGTACTAGAACATCAGGAAAAATCCTTTTGTTTTCTGCATCATAGCCAAGAGTGAAGAGCAATACTTCATCTACCCTCACTCTCAAAGACTATGTAGGAAATGCAGTCACTGTTACTGAACTCAGAACAGAAATCACTGCATGCGTATATTGACCTTCTCCCATTTTATGCCTTTTTTTTTCCACATTTCTTATCCAGTTTCTAATCCATGGCTTTATTTTGCCTTTCAAGCAAGATTTCTTGTACATCAGACTTACCAAAAGGTGCTTTTTGGTAATGCACATTATATGCCAGCTATTTTTTCTTTTTCTATTATTCCATTACATGTCCAAATTCAAAAATAACCACAAGTCTTCAGAAAAGGCCCAGCAATCACTAACCACTGCTGGTGTAAGAATCTTCTGATTTACTTCATACTTTCAATTCATTTGCTTATTATTACATCAGACAACAACGGAACTGAACAGTTCACAACAAATTGTACTGTAGTAGCTTCCCTTGCTAGGGTTTCACAAACAGCTGGGATATTCTCTTTTTTTTATATATATACACACACACACACGTATTTTTTATATCTATATGTACACACACATATATATTTGTTGTATGAGGAGGAAATTTGTTTTTTAATTAATTTTTTAATTAATTCTGTAAGTGATTTATTTATACCTCTCTAGTACAGGGAATATAAAAATACATTTGGATTAATTAATCCAAATGTATTTTTACTAGTTACATTGCTAAGGAATTATAAAGATCAGATTACCAATTACAACCACAGACAATCACTCAAAAAAAGAGGTATTTCACTGTCACATCCAATGACATAAAAGAGCTATTCATCAGCAATTATTTGTCTAATCTTTGTCTGTTAACATCACATTAAACACTGCTGGATGGTTTATTTACCTCTTCCTGCTAAAGCAGAAAGCAAAAAGATAAAAAACACCATCTCTGAGCCTTAGTTCCCATGCTACAAGCAAATCAACAGACCATATGACAGCAAAAAAAAATGCAACAGGCAAGGAAAAGAGAAGAGAATGACAAATTTAAATTGGTTCTTCCTCATCCCACACCTTGTATGATGGGTGACAGATGATGGCACACATGTCAAACAATATCACGAAAGGATGCTTAAGAGTATCAGAAACAGGAGTGTCTCCGACAGTGTGTGTTAAGGTCCTGATATGAGCTGGAAAAGATACCAAGTAACAGTTAAAAGAGCTGCCAATTTTCAAGTAAATGGGGTTCTTTGAAACGTGGCATAGATTAAATTCTTTGTGCATCCAAAGCACACATGGCTGGATTGCTTTATAGGTGTCTGCGCCACTGTAAGAGCTCATCCATTTCTGTGACAAACAAGAATCCCCCACATCAGGACTTGCAACAAGCTGGAACTGCGGGTGGCTCATGAAATGTTTGTGGACAACACATTGCAGAAGAAAGGTAAGCAAATTTACATTACTCTTATTCTCATATAAGGACTGTCCAGAACCCACTCAGCCCACAGAATGACACTGGCTGTCTTCATTTTCACAGGGTCCAGACACAGACTCCATAAGAAGATGTAACCTTACCTTAGGATAAATGACAGTGCTCTAAGCACATCCTGCACAAGAAGTCTCATTTTCGCTAATGAAGAATGAGGTTTAAGGAGGAAAGGAAGGCAATCAGCAGGCGAGACTGAAGCAGAATCATTCACATTAAAGGGGGAATTCATGCCAGAGGAAGTTTGAAAATCAGCATCCTTCCCAGTCTTCAGCCCATGTTATGGCCACCAGGAAGGTGTTTTCAGGTGGGAAAAGTAGGCAACTGTGAGGCTAAAACCCTTAAACAAGCCAATGTTCCCCAAGAAAGAGATGGAAACTTGCAAAATCCAGCACACCCTGGCGATCATTCTTGGGTTATTTTACACCCACACACGGGACAGCAGTGGTAAGAGCTCTCTCAGTGCTCTCCATTTCAGTCAGAAAACTGCACCGTGCCATCCTTCAGTGATCCACCTGCCCTTACACCAATGACTCCCGCTAGACTGCTTAAGCAAAAAAGACTGTTCACCAGCTTTGCCCTAGAGACCAAGACACCACGGAGCTCCATCTCATAGTCACAGGCAGCAGGACATGATGCTGCCAGCCATCCTGCCACTAATACACTCAACCTCAGGCTACAATAAATGCTGCTATGGAAAGGATATAGCACCTGAGATAGAGCCATGCAAGAGCACGGAGAATTTGTGCAGTAAACGTTGCTTGGTGGCATGGAGGGAATTTGTCTTTTCCTATTTCACAAAGAGCTGGAGTGGCAAAAGCAGAGGGTCAATACTGCCACAAGTACTACAACTAAACCTCAGCCTTAACAAGTCTATACCATAAACATGGCACCTGAAAACAGTGGGCCATAACTCTCTCGAGGGTTGATGAACAGTTCAAAGGGGACTTCACAGCATTCCGTTTCTCTGCCATCAAGCTTTCTGCAGATGCTATTTCCCAGGCAAATCAGGCAGCAGCTCAATTCGTCCAAGTAGGGATGTGAGTGCTTACATCTACAATATTCCTCACTCTAAAGAAACAGCTGATGATGATGATTATGCATGATTTGGGCTGAGAACTCTTTGTGCTAAAGCTGTGAGGGTATAGAAAGAAAGACCAGGACCAGATGTAGTTCTTTCAGGGGCTAAAACATCACAAAAGGATAAAGAACAGAATTTGGAGGTAAAACGAAACCAACTCCAAACCAAGATACCTTAGCTTTTGAGGCAACAAGAGATGCTTCTTTAAGCTTTCGCACACTCTTCTCCCAGTAGGCTCCAAATGCCTTTTGTATGATATTTTGAGATATGCAGAATTCCCAGGAGACACATAATTCCCACCAATTACAGCCACCCGTTGCACTGCAGTTATCACAGAACCTATAAGCAGGCTTTAAAAGATATATGTATAAAGATACATGGCTGGCTGAAAAACCCAGATGTCTGATTTTTAATTCAGAAGAGTGATGGTGAGATGGCAACTCAAGGACAGACCAGATTAGCAAAGTGATTTTATCTTGCTGGTCAACTGGCCAGGTAATTTGGTAGGATCACTGTACATGGGACAAACTGCAGCTAGAAAGACTGACGAGAATACAATAATAGAATAGCTCCGTTCCAGTTGGAAGGAACCTACAACAATCCTCTGGTCCAACTGCCTGACCACTTCAGGGCTGACCAAGAGTTAAAGCATATTATTAAGTGCATTGTCCAAATGCCTCTTGAACACTGACAGGCTTGGGGCATCGACCACCTCTCTAGGAAGCCTGTTCCAGTGTTTGATCACCCTCTTGGTAAAGAAATGTTTCCTTATGCCAAGTCTGAACCTCCCCTGACCCAGCTTTGAACCATTCCCACACGTCCAATCACTGGATACCAGGGAGAAGAGATCAGCACCTCCCTCTCCACTTCCCTTCCTCAGGAAGCTGTAGAGAGCAATGAGGTCACCCCTCAGCCTCCTCTTCTCCAAACCAGAGAAGCCCGAAGTCCTCAGCCGCTCCTCATAGGACATTCCTTCTAGCCCTTTCACCAGCTTTGTTGCCCTCCGCTGGAAGCATTCACGTACCTTCACATCCTTCTTAAATTGCAGGGTCCAGAACTGCACAGAGTATGCAAGGTGAGGCCGCACCAACACTAAATACAGCAGGATAATCACCTCCTTTAACCAGCTGGTTATGCTGTGTTTCATGACCCCAGGATGCAGTTTGTCCTCCTGGCTGCCAGGGCACCCTGCTGACTCATACTGAGCCTGCTGTCGACCAGCACCCCCAGATCCCTTTCTGCAGGGCTGCTCTCCAGCCACTCCTCTCCCAGTCTATACTTCCGTCCAGCAGTAGTTCAACCCAGGTGCAGAATCTGGCATTTGTTCTTGTTAAATTTCAGGCCATTGATGATTGCCCAGTGCTCCAGTCTATCCAGATCTCTCTGCAAGGCCTCTTGTCCCTTGAGAGAATCAACAGCACTTCCCAGTTTAGTATCATCAGCAAACTTACTAATGGTGCATTCAACTCCCGTCTCCAGATCACTGATAAATATATTGAACAGAACTGGCCCCTAGAATTGAACCCTGAGGAACACCGCTAGTTGCCAGTCGCCAGCCAGATGCAGCCCCATTCACTACAACCCTCTGAGCTCTGCCCTTCAGCCAGTTCTTCACCCGGCGCACTGTGAACTTGCTTATCCCACAGTTGGACAACTTGTCCAGAAGGATGCTGTGAAGGACAGTACCAAAAGCCTTACTAAAATCCAGAAAAACTACATCCACCACCTTCCTTCATCCACTAGGCAGATGACCTTATCATACAAGGATATCAAATCGGTAAGACAGAACTTTCCCTTCATGAACTCATGTTGACTGTGCCTGATGATTGCATTGTCCTTTAAAAGCCTTTCAATAGCACCCAGTATAATCTTCTCCATAATTTTTCCAGGTACTAAGGTTAGATTAACAGGTTTGTAGTTTCCTGGTTCTTCCCTCATGCCCTTCTTATAAACTGCAATAACATTTTTAACAAGGTTAAGTGAAGTGTTATACAAATAGAGTTGGTGTGGCCTCACTGAAGCACAGTTGGTAATAACCATCCCTCTCCCTTCTCTTTCAGCCTGGAAAAGTTGGTCACTGTTGTGTTTAGAGAATGAGAAAACCTCATTACTGCATTTGGTTTTCAGCATAGCTTGTGCTGTTCCTCAGCAGAGCTAACTCTCCTCTCCACTCCAGACTTAAATTCAGGGCTTAAATTTGCTGTTCTGTTGTTTCTGACAAAGACGCAGCTCTCCAGTTCCATCCAGCCACCCACATGCAAAAGCTCATAAATGTCAAAAAACTGCATTAAAAAAAAGGGAAGGGTCCAGACACATTCAAAACATAGTTAATGAGTTATGATTAAACAGCTTTTAATGATGAGCAAGAATAAACTGTAAATGTTTTGCATTACACACGCACGACCTTTACCAGGACAGCAGGCAGCTATCAACAGGCCAGGAAACTGAAGAAAACAATGCAATTATTTAACTTTTCAGCGGCTGCACAGGAAGCACAAGGTCCTCATGTCTAAGGAAAGCTATACTGCTTCATAACAGGAATTACAAATCTGCAGAGGTGGCACAGCCTATACATCCATCCTTTCCAGACAGACCTGCTGACTCACTTACCTGTTTAGGGTCGACAGTGGCAGCCGGGGACTCCAATTCTATTGTTACAGGACCATCGTTCTGGATGTGTACCTGCATGTAGGCACCAAACTTGCCATCTGAAAAGGGAAGAGACAAGAAGTGCTGAGGGCTCTTGGAAGGATAACACATACCAAAATCTTTACCAAATGTGCTACTAAAAAGAAAAAAAAACACATAAAAGGACAGCCAGCTAACAAACTGCAGAAAGCTACTAAGAAGAAAACAGTCTATGTGCACCCAGCTATGTGGTCTGACATTCAGAGACAATAAATATGCAGCTAAGTACAGAAATGTCCACAAAACAAACAAGTCTACAGATAATCAAGGTGCTCACTGTTCAGGATAGGCAAGATAGCTCTCACAGGCAGGAAATAAAATTTTAAAGGATGTAATTGCTAAGCCTATAGAGGAGGCTTGCCAATGTGACGCCTATCTACAAGAAGGGCCGGAAGGAGGATCCGGGGAACTTCAGGTCGGTCAGCCTGACCTCAGTGCCAGGGAAGATTATGGAGCGGTTCATCTTGAGGGTGCTCACAAGCCATGTGTGGGACAACCAGGGGATCAGGCCCAGCCAGCACGGGTTCATGGAAGGCAGGTCCTGCTTGACCAACCTGATCTCCTTCTATGACCAGGTTACCCGCCGTGTTGATGAGGGAAAGGCTGTGGATGTGGTCTACCTGGACTTCAGTAAAGCCTTTGACACTGTCTCCCACGGCATTCTCCTGGAGAAACTGGCGGCTCACAGCCTAGACAGGTACACTCTTTGCTGGGTAAGAAACTGGCTGGACGGCCGAGCCCAGAGAGTTGTGGTCAACGGAACTAAATCCAGGTGGTGACCGGTCACGAGTGGTGTTCCCCAGGGCTCAGTTTTGGGGCCAGTGTTGTTCAATATCTTTATCAATGATCTGGATGAGGGGATCGAGTGCTCCCTCAGTAAGTTTGCAGATGACACCAAGCTGGGCGGGAGTGTTGATCTGCTGGAGGGCAGGAAGGCTCTGCAGAGGGACCTGGACAGGCTGGATCGTTGGGCCGAGGCCAACTGCATGAGGTTCAACAAGGCCAAGTGCCGGGTCCTGCACTTCGGCCACAACAACCCCAGGCAACGCTACAGGCTTGGGGAAGAGTGGCTGGAAAGCTGCCCAGAGGAAAAGGACCTGGGGGTGCTGGTTGACAGCCGGCTGAACATGAGCCGGCAGTGTGCCCAGGTGGCCAAGAAGGCCAACGGCATCCTGGCCTGTATCAGGAATAGTGTGGCCAGCAGGAGCAGGGAGGTGATCGTGCCCCTGTACTCGGCGCTGGTGAGGCCGCACCTTGAGTACTGTGTTCAGTTTTGGGCCCCTCACTACAAGAAGGACATTGAGGTGCTGGAGCGTGTCCAGAGAAGGGCAACGAAGCTGGTGAAGGGCCTGGAGCACAAGTCTTATGAGGAGCGGCTGAGGGAACTGGGATTGTTTAGTCTGGAGAAGAGGAGGCTGAGGGGAGACCTCATCGCGCTCTACAACTACCTGAAGGGAGGTTGTAGTGAGGTGGGGGTTGGTCTCTTCTCCCAAGTAACCAGCGATAGGACGAGAGGAAATGGCCTCAAGTTGCGCCAAGGGAGGTTTAGGCTGGACGTTAGGAAAAATTTCTTTACTGAAAGAGTGGTCAGGCCTTGGAACAGGCTGCCCAGGGAAGTGGTTGAACCACCATCCCTGGAAGTATTTAAAAGACGTGTAGATGAGGCGCTTAGGGACATGGTTTAGTGGGCACGGTGGTGTTGGGTTGATGGTTGGACTCGATGACCTTAGAGGTCTTTTCCAACCTTAATGATTCCATGATTCTATTTTATGATGCTATGCATTCCCAGTAGGCACACATGCACATACACACACACACATATATATATGCACACACAGCCAGCTGCACAGATACCCACACAGACACACTCAGCACTCACATGAACACAAATAGCACCTACAGCCTCACCCTGAACCCCTCACTGGCTGGTCAGGATGAAGGTCCATTAGTGGAAAATATATACAATGCGGACCCCTCCAGCAGCTAGGCTTAGACACTCAGTCTGCCCAGTAGCTGCCCATGGATCTTGGCCTCCCCAGATGCTGGCACGTGGGGATACAAGTCCCTGAGGCCTGCAGCCCTGCTCCAGCAGCTGGTACAGACATGCACACACACACAGATTTCCCCCCAGCTCTCTGGCAGTTTGCTGGCTCCCCCCCATCTTACCCTTAGAGACACACACACGCACACACACAGGTCTCGTCCGTAGAGACCCCTGGTCTCTGCAGCAGCTGGCGAGGACTCCTCTAGTCCCCCCGAGAGCCAGTTCCTCCTGTGGTCTCACCCTCAGAGACACACACCCAGACTCAGCACTGGCCACTGCAGCTCCTCGCCAGCTCATCCTGCTGTGTATTTGCTCACTCACCCTCACTCGCAGACACGAGCCTCAAACCCGTGGTCCCACTCCAGTTGCTGCACTCAGACCCCCATTCACACACATGCACACAAAGCAGTGGGTCCCTCACCCAGGAAAATAGTCAGAAATGGACTTTAGTAAGAAGACAAGGCAGACTGCGCTGATCGGTGCAGGGCATGGCCACAAGCGTACTGACCAGTCATTCCGTACATGTGGCTGGCCCTTTTTATACCCATATCCCTTTATTTTCCCATGCTTGTTCCTCCTGAAATCACCGAGATCCACCCCCTTCCCTGTCTTTGCTTCCTCACCGAAACATCCCATAATAAGTCTTGTGTAACTCTGAAATGCTCTCCTCCTGCATGTGTCCTGTATCACTAGGCAGTGACCCCCCTCAGTCCGAAAGGTGATCCGGAGAGACGCTCCCGTTGACTCCCCAGGATAAGCATCACACCTGGACCACGGGATTGAGGGTCCCCCAGGACAGCCCTGGGAGGGGCCCGGACATGGTTTGCAATCCTCTGAGTCCAGAATTTGGGTTCCCCTGCCTGCCTCTGTGCTCCATTGTGTGTGTGCAGGCCAGTTTTGTATCATATAACCTAAGAAGAACTACCACAGCAGGAGTGAAAACATCTTCCCATCTGACAACTCCACTGTAGGGGCAGTACCCTCTGGAGGGAGGGGACAACTGAGGCTGCGGTGGCATCAAAGAATGGCACATCAGAAGTTACTGGCATATCAACAGTTACTGCTTTAAAAAGGTGCAGCTGACTTGATTGGGTAAGTTGGGTAAACAGAGATACCATGAAGCTGTCGGTATTTCAGGAAAGGATCAATGTGTTCTGAATGCCAGCTAATGGTGCAGAAGAAAAAAAGGAGAGTTACTAAATAACTACAGAAAATAACAGGAAATTTAGGAGACAGAAGTATTACAAAGCAAGTAAAAAAAATCAAAAAGATCTGTTCCCATTTTACAAATTTGCAGGAACCTGGAACATGTAAAGGGTCCCACTGAGAAAAGATGTCAGAGCAATCAAAAAAATAGCGATTACAATTTTCCAGCAGAGTTTTCAAACCCTTTGCCACCCATGATAGACGAGAACCTGCAGAGAAAACCCAGGTAGTTTTTTCCTAAACCTGTAGCTTGTGGTTTCACTGGTGGATCATGCAGGCATACATTTTCAAAGGCGCCTATAAATGACTCTCAGTTGAGAAATAAAAGCTTGAAGAATGCTTGCTTTTGGTTAGCTGTATCTGCACACCTGAAATCTAGTTACCATAATGTGTAAGAGTCTCTCAGAGAACAAATACCAACTACAGTGCAGGAATCCCACAGAATTGTTTCCTGCACAGAAACAGACAGTTTCTGCATCTGACAAGCACGGTAAAACATGACTCTATACCTTCATGCAGACAATGAGGGAAGGATCTACTGACATGCTTAGAAAGTGGTTATATTGCTTCTTTAGGAAGATCAAGCAGACACTACTTGAGTTACTGCTCCTAGAAGGGTTTTTGTTATATTTACAAGTGTGTATGGAGATGTACCTATACGTTGATCACATAAACCACTCAAAACTAATGCATCTTTCTTTAACAAAATAATAAACAAAAAATACCGTCTTAAGTAGGTATTAGTGGGAGCACAACTTTTCAAATAGCTCTCTACATATCATATAGAATCACAGAATCATAGAATAGAATCATAGAATCATAGAATCACTAAGATTGGAAGAGACCTCTAAGGTCATGGAGTCCAACCGTCAACCCAACACCCCCATGCCCACTAAACCATGTCCCTAAGCACCTCATCTACATATCTTTTAAATACCTCCAGGGATGGTGCCTCCACCACTGCCCTGGGCAGCCTGTTCCAAGGCCTGACCACTCTTTCAGTAAAGAATTTTTTCCTCATGTCCAACCTAAACCTCCCCTGGCACAACTTGAGGCCATTTCCTCTCGTCCTATCACTTGTTACTTGGGAAAAGATTAATTATCATATCATATCATATCATATCATATCATATCATATCATCCCTCTGCTGTACTTTACTCACAGTACCTTTTGCACTTCCCATACATGTATGGACCTAAAAAAAAGTAAACCTCACAGGTCTCTTTTTTCAAAGGCTGATCAAGTGGTCAAATAACCTCCCACCTTTACCAGAACACTCAAAGCACTCCCATGTCACAAGCACTTTCTGTCTTGTTTCAGCATCAGAACTACTGTCAAGGGACATCTTTCTATAACAGCACCCTCCCATTCTCCTCATACTTAAACTTCCAGTCTTTTGACCCAAGGTCACCCCAGGCCAATGTGAATCACAGCTCAGAAAGTTTAAGATTTAGAGCTAATGGAAACAGTACTTAAAAAAGAAATGTCTGTTAATGCTGCCCTCCTCTATAGCCTCTCTCTTCCAGACCTTCCTCTCAAAGACAGGAAGGGCCTCAGCGCCTTGCAAACACCACAATATGAAAGGCAGTGTGGGTTTCAGTCTCAGCAACCTCATTCTCTCAAAGGATTTAAAAAGCCAACTGAGGGAGAATTTCTTCACACATTCCAAAACCCCTTTATTAGTCTTAATCCAAAATGTCTTGTGGACCACCACACACCCTCATCTTCAAGCTTTCAAACATACTGCAAAGCAGCTGCCACCCTCCCTTATCACAAATTGATGCGTCCTGTAGTTTCAGGGACCATGGTCCCTGCATGGTATGTGCTTTCCTTATGGGACACTTCCAGATTTTTGTGCTGGCAGCTCCCTTATACAACAAAACCAAAGGGTTCTAGTGGTCCATTGGCCCTCATAGCTCTTTTCAGGAAGTGCCCTCACTGTAACACAGCTTTTCTCTCTGCAGCTTCAGGGTCTGGTCTTGCCTGAAAGAACAAGGAAAAGCTAAAACCTAGTTTCACAATTTCTTGTTAAATCAATGCCTAATACCTCCTCAGGAAGAGATGCTTCTTCAGCAGAATCTCCCTGTGTTGGCTGCCAGCCTCAAAAACACATTCCTGTCTTCTTTCCCTTATCCCAGTGTCTACTGTAGTTTCAGTATATGGCAATTCATATAACCTTTCAGAGAAGGCATTTTTCATTTGTGTGTTACGCTTTCCTGAAGAGGTAAGTTGAGAGACAAGTCTGACTCCCCTAAAACAGGCTGACATCTGTGGTACCACTGCATTTTGCATTCACCTAAGAGCACACCGGGGGAACACATCACTCCTGCGGTGCTAGGGCAGACAGGCTGCAAAGAAATTAATTGTTCTGCCCTTGAATGCAACTTCTTAGGCACTTAGGGACATGGTTTAGTGGGCATGGGGGTGTTGGGTTGATGGTTGGACTCGATGACTTTAGAGGTCTTTTCCAACCTTCGTGATTCTATGATTCTATGATTCTGAAACTCAGATGCAGACAAATCCCTCTTCTGCACAGGACTGCCAGGAAATTGAAAACATCATCTCTTCCATCTCTTTGTCTCAAGAGTCTGTCTGGATTCATTTTCATTTTTCAGTCAGAAGGAAAGGAGGAAAAAGAATCCACCCTCTTTCGATATTGCTGGTTACCCCAGCAACCTTGGGTAAATTTATCACATGACCCTGTACTGTGCATGGGAGACACTAGCAACTTACACTTCAATACTATTTCTTTTCCTGCTTTCATACCACAATGCTCTTCAATGTAGTAAGTACCTTCCCCCACTTTAAGACTTCTTGACTGATCAAGTCACCTCCTTGCAACATCCTCTGCAATAAAATAGGATCCCACAAATATAATTAAAGTGACAAGTTTATTCTGCTGGACACCCACCTCTTCAAATTCCTTTTCCTTCAGAGGCAAAGAAGATCTTTATCAGAGGTGAGACAGACAAGCCACATCTGAGATGTAAAGACTTGAAAATGAGATATAATTTACTTTCAGCATATTTTTTTGACATATCTCAAGCCTCATGACCTAGAAACTTCACACTGGTTTTATTCAGGAGTTAGTTCTAAGCTTGTCTACTTGGAAAGTCATTCCTTATTAACCCCATGTGGGTACTCCTGCTCCAGATAAGAGCACGTATTCTGAAGTGACCACACTCACAAAGGGAATTAATCAGAGAGAATAATTCTGCTTTCAGCTTGCACCAAACCTTAATCTGAATTAAACTCCTACTTGTGGAACAGTCCTTTCATATTTACTCAGATATTGCTACTAAGGGATTGAGATATTTCACAGTCTCTGCCATGCTAATCCTTACTGCCTCACAAGACTAAATCCACATTCAAGATAGAGAGCGAAGGCCCTGACACACAAGGAGAAGCCTTGGTAGGTCCAGTTTTTTGATATTAGCTGGCGCAACAGAGTCCTCAGAGTGAAGTGAGGTATTCAGGAATGAATTTCATAACACGAAAGCACTGAAGCGAGACAAGCAAGGATTTCTCATGCAGTCTTCTCTTTCCCAGACACTTGGGTGTCCATCTGCAGTCTTAAGACATCTGTGTGAAACTAGGAACCATGGCTTTGAGCCTTCTCCAAGATTTTGTTTGTCAAACATCCCCCTGCTCTAAGTGTGAAAAAATTATTTGCGCTTCTCTTTGGGGAACACTTACCACTCTGAGCTCCTAGCTGGCAAGCTCCAGATGTCAGATGGAGGAGCTGCCTGCCCAGCACCTACAACAGTGGCACACATAGTAGCTCAACTTCAAACAGCCAAAGTAGTCTATTGAAAAAACATAGGGACTAGAAAACACAAGGCTCTTAAGCAATATGGCGAAACATTTATTGACCTGTCTTTGACTCAGGTACACAAATTCCACTTTAAATGATGAAATGATTCTTCTAAAATGCATTAAGCAATTTGTAAGATCAAAGGGAAGGGCACCTATGGCAATCCAGAGAATCAAACTCTAACCTCCCAATAACTACAGTTGTCTGTGTGTGTGTGTGTGTATGTGTATATGTAGGGCAAATACATGAGTAGAGATTTTGAAGACAGAAGGTAGAGCCTCATGCTTCATTAGAACAGAAGACTTCTATGTTAGGGACCAAAAGGGATGCATGGAAGGGGTATCAGAAGCACATTCCATATCATCAACAAATGTTGATGGGAAGAATATTTCAAGCTACTGGAAAGTTGACACAAGACGGACATTTTATGTGTGCATTTCACTGCGCCTCCTTGGAAAGCACTTAATGATATGGGTACCTGGGATAATTATCTTTCATCTACAGTCAATACAGAGATTAATCTCTAAACCTTTCCCCAGCTACCAGTTTTCTGCCTTTTTTCCCTTTTTTTTTCCTCATAAGAAAAGTAAGGGTGATGATTATCGTTATCTCTATTTTTCCACTCCACTATTAATAGCCCCCATTTAAAAAATAGTCTTCTCTAGACACTTGTCTTCTGGGTGAGTGTATCAAAAATTCAAGTCTAAATATGAAAACAGCCAGAAAGTAAACAGAAAAGCAAACAGACAAGATTAAGGGCAGATAGAGCACAAATGCAAAGGGAAGCCAGGTATTTTCTGGTAAGGAGAAAACTGTTGCATACATGGCATAAAGTTGAGAAAAGATAGTCTAAATCAAATGCTGTTCTCAACTAGCACATAACATCTCGTACTGTCATCATTACCATTTAACAGAATGTAAAACTAAAGTGACAGATAGAGCTACGCTGCCCATCACACACTGGCGACGCCTTCGAGCCTGACTAACTACATATGCCTCAGAAAAAAATGCTCCTCCTGGGTTAATCTAGCTACACAGCACAAAATATCCAGCCTTTGAAGGAGCCTGACCCCCGGGCTTGTTCTCATGGCTGCAACCTCTCTGGGTTACGTTGTCAGAGTCATTGCTCACATCATACAGCCAATAACAATACAAGAACATCTACACGTCAAACCATTCCACAGGAACGCCAGGAAACAGCTTGGCTAGAGGAAGACTGGAGTGATCACCCTTCTGGGCTTCTAGTGAAAATACCGTAACATCCCCTCATCTACTGCCACATAAAGACAGCTCCTTTGCAACACAGACAGAAAATCGCAGAATAAAGAAAGTAACCATCAGGGAAGAGCACATGCAAATAAGGTCCACTGGTCACATTAAGGACCTTACCAACCTGTTGCCCTTACCTTTAATGAGCTCTGGTTTGTAGGCTTTTTTTAGCTGCTCTAGGAAGTTGTTATAAAAACATTCCGCCTGCTCTGTGGGCATTGCCATGTGGTAGTCGGGCTTGTTTCCTTTCAGGATGCACTGGAGAGTAAATTGGCTCACACACAACACTTCATACTGTTTATCCATCACGCTTTTGGACCAGTGCTTCCCACTTTCATCTTCAAATACTCGCAAGTTCAAGATCTTTCGAACCCTGCGAGGAGAAAAAGATAATTCCTAAATTGTCCCATGCAGGATCAACAGGTACAAGTTAATGCCTACTACACAGGATGAGATAAAAGGGAAGGCAAATGCATATTCATCCTGCCTCCACATAACAAGATATCCCTTTGTCCCTTCCTTCCTAGACCACGGGAATCTTGTCACATTAGGCAGAGCCATAACCAAGAAAGCCCTTACACATAATATTGTCAGACCATTAATTAACATCATCATTTTACAGAGCATGAGATCAGGAGAGAATAACTGCAAGTTACAAGGTGACATAAAGATGGCATAGGAAGTAAGAAAGCTTACTCTTTACTCTCTGATTTTATGTGTCACAACATTATTTAACATGTGAATAGCTTTGGGAATTTTAAGCCTTCCACCGCACTGGGAAATCACACTTAGTAAGAAATGAGATCATGCTAAACTGTGGTTGTTTCCAAACATGATTCACATATATTCCCCCAGCTTTGTCACCTCCTAGCACTCTTTCCAAACCATGCCCCACAAGCCAGATGAGGACTGCACTTTTTCATCAGGATCACAGAATCACAGAACGGTTTGGGTTGAAGGGACTTTTAAAGGTCATTTAGTCCAACCCGCCTTCCCCCCCCTCAATGAGCAGGGACATCTTCAACTAGATCAGGTTGCTCAGAGCCCCATCCAACCTGACTTTGAATGTTTCGAGGAATGGGGCATCTACAATTTCTCTGGGCAACCTGTGCCAGTGTTTCACCACCCTCATTATAAAAAATTTCTTCCTTATATCTAGTCTAAATCTACCCTTTTTTAGTTTAAAAACATTCCCCCTTGTCCTGTCACAACAGGCCCTGCTAAAAAGTCTGTCCCCGTCTTTCTTATAAGCCCCCTTTAAGTACTGGAAGGCTACAATAAGGTCTCGCCAGAGACTTCTCTTCTCCAGGCTGAACTCCAACTCTCTCAGCCTTTCTTCATAGGAGAGGTGTTCCATTCCTCTTATCATTTTCGTGGCCCTCCTCTGGACCAGCTCCAACAGGTCCATGTCTTTCTTGTGCTGAGGGCTCCAGAGCTGGACGCAGCACTGCAGGTGGGGGCTCACCAGAGAGGAGTGGAAGGGCAGAAGCACCTCCCTCGACCTGCTGGCCACAGATGAGAAGAGGAAGGCAGGGAACAGTGCAGAACTACAGGTGGCAGCAAAGTGGTGGCTGGGACTTGTTTGTATTTGCATTAAAGTTGATTTTTGTATCCGGAGGACAGAACTGCCTGGTTTGAATACTCAGAGAGGATGAGGAGACTTTCACAAATGGATCCTGAAAAGCAGCAGGCAGACCTGCAACACGGTCTATGGCTGGACTTAGACTGATAACAAGACTGCATGCATGCCACTCTCCTGTCTTTGGTTTCTTCTTTTAGCTTCTACAAATCTGCAGCATCTATAAACAAGGGAGCGTATCAAGTGCAAAGCATTTCAACTGCAGCATCAGTCAGACATTTTATGCTGCACCAGAGGTGAGGCAGTTAGTATAAAATAAAGCTGGGGCTTTGTTATAGTCATAGAATAGAATCATAAGAACCATAGAATAGCTTGGGTTGGAAGGGACCTTTAAAGGTCATCTAGTCCAACCCCCCTGAAGCACAGTCACAAAAACCATCCTTGCCAATTTGTGTGTGTCAAAGAGAAACATAATTGACTCCTGAATGAAGTGGATGGTTAAAAGCCCTGGAAGGTTCCAGCACATAGGTTTAAATCATTGTCACTGCTGTGTTTTAATGATAAAGATATTTGTTGTTTCATTTACAGGATTACTAAAGTTTCCTTTAATAGGACTTGAAGAGCCTGGTTAAGCTGATTTCTTTCATTCCTTTTTTTCAGATGCTGGCTTCCTGCCTTTCCTGCGTCAGTCATCCAAACAACCTGGTGTTGAGAGCACAGTCGCTATGGATCACCCGCTTGCAATATTCAGAAGCATTTTTCACATTCACCAACACAGGAATGAGAAACAACAATAGAGCAAATGTTACACACTGAGGAGGCAAACAATAAGGCAAGCCAATGAGGCATGTCATAATAAAAACACCTTCAGCTTTGCTGCAATTCTCTACAAGTTTCACATGTTTATGTGAGATCTTTGGTGACCTTTAGCTCACATCCCCACTCTATTTTCTCTTCCGCATCTGCTAAGGGTTGTTTTCACCCTCACTGACATTCTTCTCTCTTCACTGCTTGAGCCTTTCCTCTTCTTGACATCAGTTAGCTCTATTACCTGTTTCTTCCTTGCCTTCATAAGAACTGAGGTCAGGCCTAGAACAATGAACAGTCTGAACGAGACAGAAGCCCCTGGAGAACTCTCTCTTGCATGTGTTTGCCGGCCGAATCACAGTATTTGGCCATGGAACGGATGGACAGAGCCAGCCCTCCAGGCTGCCAAATTGTTTCACTTTTACAGAAAAGTAACTGATGACTATCCAGCCTTTTGGAAGAACAAAACTTCTCATGTGCAAGCTAAAATGAGAGTTTGAGGTTTCTGATACATCCCATCCTTGAAGGATGGAGTCCTTCAGGGTAAATTCATACAGTAAAAAGGACAGACACTTAAAAAAGGGAGATCAGAAAAACCCAACATATTGATTCTTCCTTTTTGAGTCTGTTCTTGATAAAAAACCACATAGAGAATGGAAACAGATTTTTCTCAATGGAACATAAAAAGAAAACTCTAACTAAGAAACCCATATTCAAGGTAAAATCTGAAGAGGAACTAACAGGCAAACCTGAGTTTCCCAACAGGAGTGCCCCATTTGTTTGGCTACTGCACAGGTATCACTGATTCAGTGTCAGAAATGCACAAATAAAAGAGTACAAGGCAAAAGGAATTATGTGACTTACATGTGCTCCAGCTCTCTTTGTGTGTCTTCCAAAGAAATGCCCAGCAGCACACAGAGGCCTCGTCCTATTGAGCTTATTTGTTCACCACCCACTGGGGAAGGGGGGAAAAAAGAAAAGTAAGGCTAAATGCACTGTCTCGTTTTATGACACAGGTAAGTACTGATTGCAGCTGGAAACTGTACAACCACCAAAAAAACCATCATTGTAAGCCTTTCTTCTCTGACTTAAGTTTGTTAGAGAGTAAAGATCACGTAGAAGCCCTCTTTCAAAAGTCTTCCCAATGTCGTGACTTATTTGTGAGGGACTAGCTCAAGATGCTTACTCCAGAGTTTAAAAACACTGTATAAAGATTTTTTACTACAATTGGATCAGCAGTGCTAACCAGAGAGGTGGCAGAAGTCTCTCCAATCCTCCAAAATTATCCACCCGGTTGATATCAGTAAGTGTACTCAATTTCTCTACTCCACCACTCCCTACATACTTTGCATTAGTTGTGACAAGGTGATTTCTACTTTCTAGTCCTTATGGATTTTTTTGAAACAAGACTTTTAACAACCTGCACATTCTGCCCTCCTAGTTGGGAGCACAACCTCTTTAATGACATTTGCAATAAAACACAAACCATCGCAGATCCATTGTGTTTTCCTAAGAAATGTTTTAAATTATCTTAATTTAATTAAATTACGTTAATTTAAATTATCTTAACATGGTTGAGCCTGAGATGACTGTAGTAAGATTTAAATGATGTCTTAAAACTGAGATAAGCACCAGCTACCCAGCTGTTAAAACTATATCCAGGCTCATACAACTGGGAAAAAAAACCTGTTGTGGTGTGGGCCCCCCCCCCCCATAAGCAATAACTACCGGTGGTCATGATGGCTGCATCCAGCTTATGCTGAACTTTGGGGACAGATGGCAACACAGTAGCCAAAGACTGTCTGGAGCAGTGACCCGAACACCTTGCTGGTATGCAAATATGACTATATGTCAATCACCTTACTCTATAAATCGCAGACAGCCCAGGGCCCGCTGAGCTCTCCTGCACGGCAGCAGGCCGCACGCCAGGATCTCCCCTTCAGTAGGGCCGCCTCTCAGGGTTACTCCCCGAGGTTGAGAGGTTCCTTGCCGCAACAGATCTTCAGTAAGTGACTAATAGCGTGCTAAACTTTGAAATCTTAGCTAAGTGATATCAAGGATTGATTGCGCATATATAATCCTTTAGACATAAATCGTTAACCAAGTCTGGGACTAGGATTGGATCCAGCCGCACCTAGACTCCTCTCTGAGAAGGAGTTTAGAATTTAAGGGGGTCCTTTCTGAACCTCATGACTCAACGGGAGGGTCTCCCTGACAGTTTTGTCTGACCCTGTCCTCCACGCAGTAAATAATGAAGGGTACCTTGCCTTCGAATCTTGTTAAACCACTGTCGCATTTACCATTGACCTTTGTTAACTCACTGTTTTATAGCAATAAAGTATATTTTTGCTTCTCTCTTACGAGTGAAGTGCACTCTCACTCTATCCGTGACAAAGCCCCAAACATCCTGTAAAATGAAAGGAGAGCAGGCCCCCAGCGAAAGCTGAAAGCTTCTGTCTGTGCACCAGTGGCCAGATCTGGACTATTCCCAATGGGCAGAAGCAAACCAGGGGGGAAAACTCCTCTCAAAAACTCTTCCTTTCCACCTGACCTGCGTATGAGCCCTCCAGCTCAGAAATCTATCCTGCTAAGCACAGCGCTATCTCCCTCACAGAGGGACATCTTAAACTCTTTAACAGCCAGAAACAACAGTTTAAATTCTACCCAGAAATGTGGCAATAAGTCAGCCACAATCCCAGTGCTGATGGGGTCTGACCACTATTGTACCCGCAGTACCAGCTGTGCACAAAAGCTGTGCTCCTCACTTATTCACAGGCATGCTCTTCCAATGCTTCCTGACCAGCCACGCACAAGCAGAAGCTATTTATTTAAGGTGCAGGCTATCCTGCTGCACACCACCTTGCCCCTGGGCCCCACAGCAGGCACACTACTGCCTCACATGCAAAATTCTTGGGGATTTTAAGCATCCTGAACACAGAAGGTCCAACCAGGGCAATAGCAAGGACATACCGTCAGGACACACCATTCCTGCCAGCAGCTAAGCAAGCACCAGGGCTATCACTGGCTTCTTTGACCCACGCCAGCAATGCATGGTGGTGACCGAGACAGCACTGCTGACACACGCAAGCAACGCGAAAAGGTGAGTCAGGCTGCGCTGCCAACACACTTGCAATGCACGGAGGCGACTGCAATTGTAGTGCCAACGCATGCAAGCCATAGGAGAAGGTAACATGATGGCACTGCCACCACACACAAGCAATGCAAGGAGAGGGCTGCAGTTGTAGTGGCAGCACATGCAAGCCATGCAAGGAGGCAATTGCAACTGCACTGCCAATGCATGCAAGCAACGCATGGAGGCAGCTCTGAATATAGTGCTGACGCACTCAAGCCATGGGAGAAGGTGATTGAAACTGCACTGCTGACACGCACAAGCAATGCAGAGAGGCAACTGTGACCATAGTACCAGTACATGGAAGCTATGCGAGGAGGCAACCGGGATGGCTCCATTGACACACACAAGCAATGCACAACAGAATCGGGACAGCCCTGCCAACAAAAGCAACCAATGCAAGGAGATGACTGTGATTATAGTGCCAACGCATGCAAGCCATGCAAGGAAGCAACTCTTATTATAGAGACAACGCATGCAAACCATGGGCAAAGGCAACTGGGACAGCACTGCCGACACACGAGCAATACAAGAAGATGACTGCAACTGTAGTGCCAACACATGCAAGCAATGCAAGGAGGCGATTGCAACTGCACTGCCAACACAGGACAGCAATGCAAGGAAGCAATTCTGATTATAGTGCTGACACATGCAAACCACGTCCCTGGCAACTGGGATGGCACTGCTGACACAAGGAAAAAATGCAAGGAAGCAACTCTTACTATAGCACCCTATACATGCAAGCCATAGGAGAAGGTGATCACAACCGCACTGCCGACACATGCAAGCAATGCAAGATGACTGTGACCGTAGCGGCGGCACATGCAAGCCACGGGAGAATGCAATTGAGATGGCACTGCCAACACATATAAAGCAAGGCACGGCAGTAATCAGGACAGTCCGGCCAACACAAGCAAGCAACGCAAGATGCCTGCGACTGTAGCGTCCATACGCATGCAAGCCACCCAAGGAGGCGATTGCAACTGGACTGCCAGCCCAGGCAAGCGGTGCAAGGAGGCAGCTCTCACTATAGAGACGACACATGCAAACCACGGGAGAAGGCGACTGGGCCAGCACTGCCGACACACACCAGCAATGAAGGAGGTGACTGGGCCAGCACTGCCGGCTCACGCCGGCAACACAAGCAAAGCAAGCCGACCCACGCCAAACCCACGCAGGGGAACGACGAGTGAGGGAGGGGGGGAGGGAGACCGCCCACGCACGTCAACCGTGGGGGAAAGCGAGGGCGATGGCGCTGCCCACACACCCAGGCAACGCGGGGAGGGGACGGCACTGCGGGGAAGGCGCTGAGGGGCCGTTGGAGGCCGCGGCGGGGGCGCGAGGCGGGGAAGGGAGGCCCGGCCCCGGTGTCCCTCCCGGCGGCGGCACACTGACCTGTGACACTGGCCTGGGCCACCCGCTGGACGATGGCCTTCATGGTGGCGCGGCCGCGCAGCGCAGGCCCGGCGCCGGTGGGGGTTGTGGGGGGGGGAGGCGGCGGCGCTAGGCAACGGCGGCCGCTCCCTGCTGGCCCGCGCCGCTCACAGCGCCCCCTGGCGGCTGGGAGGTGCTGCCGCAGCCTCCCCGTGAGAGGCGCTATAGGGCCGCGGAGCGTGTATAGTACAGCATAGGCACAAGCGGTGCCTATAGGGACTTCTCCTGTAGGAAGCCTCTGTAGAAAAGGGAGGTGTCCGTAGAGGCAGTCGAGCTGTCTACAAATGCTTTGCGTGCGGAGGGGCTCTGAAGGGAGTTGGTGCCTATAGGGTTTTTTGAGGGGAGGCGCCTACAGAAAGGAGCAAATGCAGGTAACCGGAGTGGTGTCCTCTGTAAGAACGGCTATAGGGGCACGGCAGCACATGCCCATAGAAACTAGTGGCTGGGAGGAGCCTTCTGGAAAAGGAAGTGGTGGCCGTAGGGACTGGAGGAGCCCATAAACATGGGTCTGTAGGTGCATGGGCTGGGGCTCGTGTGGTATAAAAGCCCCTATAGAAGCTGGGCTGTGTGGGCAGAAAGGCTGGAAGCAGCTTTCTATACAGCAAGGTGGTGTCCGCAGGGACTGTGGGGAGACCTCACAGAGACCAGTGGCGGGGCCAGGGGTGTCCTAGAAAAGGCTATAGGGACAGCAGGCAGCCCCTATAGAAACAGGGAGGTATCTGCAGGGGCAAGGGGAAGCCCCTACAGAAAGGAAGGTCTGCTGTGCAGGGTCTGGGGTCAGCTTCCTCTGAAGGCAGGACGTGTCTATAGGGACTGGGGGAAGCCCCTGTAGAAAGGAGGGGCTGGGGGCAGCCTTCTAGAAGTGGAAGTGGTGGCTGCAGGGAGCCCCTACAGCAATGAGGGTCAGCAGCAAAAGAAGCTGGGGGAAACACCTATAGAAAACAGTGGCCAGGAGCAGCTTCCTGTGAAAGGAGGTCATGTCCATAAGGACTAGGGAGAATCTTATAAATGAAAGTTAGTTGGAGCCACAGCAGCTGGGGGGCAGTACCCTACAAGGGGAGGCAGCATGTACAAGGAGCAGGGGAACCCCTATAGAAACAAGGCCCTGGTGGAGGGCCTGGAGCAGAAAACTTAGTCAGTTTTCAGCTTAAAGTAGTATTTCTGCACTTGTAATTCATCTTCTGTAAGCTTTTATTTGAAGGACAATTAACAACTCTCATAGCCCAAAGATTAAACTACGTTCCTTCCCATTTACTAATCGTTCTTAAAGTATCCGATTCAGAGCCGATCAGTTGAGGAGGGGATTGCAGATCACCCAGGTACGTCCTGCACACCAGCTGGGAAAGCAACTTCACAGAAAAAAACACGACGGCCACCTGGTCAGACCATCAGACACGGTACACCAGGCAGCACGCAGATTCATTAATGTCTCACAACCCAGTTCATGTTTAATAATTTGAATATACATGCGAAGAACAGCAGTGATCCAAGCAGACGAGAAGGTTTGAAAGTTTTACAAAGTTGTTTCAGAGATGGAGCTGTCGTTTCAGCAATGCAAGAGAAAGTTTTCCACCAACAGTCTACTTGCCAGGCACCAGGATGACTTTCGCAGACAAGCCAGCTCCAGCACAAAGTTCTGAGCTTCCAGAGCACTCAATTTTCTGAAGGAGGGTTGTCATTAGAATCAAAGAATGATGTAATACGCCTGAGCAGTCGAGTAATAGGAGGTTGAACGTCCTTGTATGTTATTACTGTTGTCACTTTGAAACCTAAAGGTATTTCTCTAGTGAATACTTCCTTGTGGGTTGCTTGGTTTTCCTGAGGATCACTTTCATTCTCTAAGGAATAGGGGGGGTAAGGGGAGAGAAAAAAAAGAGCACAGCAATAAAAAGGTTTTATCCCTTCATCATGGCAAAACAGCATCCACACAGGCATTCAGTCTTCTTTTTGCTTTTTCTCAAATTCTGAGAAGTAGATAGCAAAGATCTGGTGACTGTGTAGACAGAAAGAGTGATTTACTAGAGTAAGTTAGGTTGCTGCACTGGTACTAGACTAGTATCAGTACTCCAGTAGCAGCAATAACAACTGGCTTCCAAGTTATCCATATTACAGCTAGCTCCACCTTAATAAGCAGCAGGCTGCTGAGGAATAGCAAGAGGAACACAGAGAGCGAATAGAATAGAATAGAATAGAATAGAATAGGACTACTTCAGTTGGAAAGGACCTACAATGATCATCTAGTCCAACTGCCTGACCAACTTAGGGCTGACCAAAAGTTAAAGCATGTCATTAAGGGCATTGTCCAGATGCCTCTTAAAACACTGACAGGCTTGGGGCATCAACCACCTCTCTAGGAAGCCTGTTCCCTCTCGGTAAAGAAATGCTTCCTTATGTCCAGCCTGAACCTCCCCTGGTGCAGCTCTGAGCCATTCCCACGGGCAAATAAAAGCAACAAGTTGGAACGGGTCTAGGCCCTGTTCCTGTCACCAGAGATAAAGCACATGCTTTTCCCATCAACACGGGATTTATCTTCCTTCAGGGTGACCCTCCTCGGGATGCCAGGAGGCTCTGGGCGCACACCGAGCCAGCAGGAGCCCGCCTCGGGTCCCTGTCGGGCCCTAACAGCTCACCCGTCCCATGCAGAGCCCTCGCACCCAGCCGCCGCCCAGCTCCAAGTGCCCCGAGAGGTAGGCAGGCAGGCAGGCGGGCAGGCCGGCCAGTTCAGAGCAGGCAGAACCCGACGCTGCCTGCCTCGGCCGAGGGAACAGCCGGAAGCGGGGCCGGGGGGATCCCACGGCCGGCAGCGCCGGGCCCCGGGGCCCTGGAGGGTAGCCAAGCCCCGCCCCTCGGCCAAGCGCTCCCTCAGCCAAGTTCCCTCAGCCAAGCTCCGCCCCCTCGGCAGCACAAGCCCCGCCCCGCGGCCAAGCTCCCTCAGTCAAGCCCCGCCTCTCGGCCAAGCTCCCTCAGCCAAGCCCCGCCCCCTCGGCAGGCCCACCCTCAGCCACGTCACGCACGCGCCGCCGCCACGCCCCGCCGAGGTGACCCCAGGGCGGCGTCCCCGGACTCGGGGCCCCGTCAGCCCGTACCGGGCCCACCGCCGCTCTCGGCGCCGCCGCCGGAGTTGTAGTGGAGCATGGCCCCCAGCATGGTCCAGCCGCCCAGCGAGTACAGCAGCGCCGCCCGCGCGTTCCACACCGCCGCCCGCATCGTCCCGCAGTAACGCCCGCGCTCATTGGTGGGGCCCCGCCGCCAATGGNGAACCTCCCCT
Source organism: Pelecanoides urinatrix (assembly GCA_013400755.1). Classification (NCBI taxonomy): domain Eukaryota; kingdom Metazoa; phylum Chordata; class Aves; order Procellariiformes; family Procellariidae; genus Pelecanoides; species Pelecanoides urinatrix. The sequence continues at coordinate 240,969 of VZTQ01014808.1, read as the reverse complement.
GGTGCAGCTCTGAGCCATTCCCACGGGCAAATAAAAGCAACAAGTTGGAACGGGTCTAGGCCCTGTTCCTGTCACCAGAGATAAAGCACATGCTTTTCCCATCAACACGGGATTTATCTTCCTTCAGGGTGACCCTCCTCGGGATGCCAGGAGGCTCTGGGCGCACACCGAGCCAGCAGGAGCCCGCCTCGGGTCCCTGTCGGGCCCTAACAGCTCACCCGTCCCATGCAGAGCCCTCGCACCCAGCCGCCGCCCAGCTCCAAGTGCCCCGAGAGGTAGGCAGGCAGGCAGGCGGGCAGGCCGGCCAGTTCAGAGCAGGCAGAACCCGACGCTGCCTGCCTCGGCCGAGGGAACAGCCGGAAGCGGGGCCGGGGGGATCCCACGGCCGGCAGCGCCGGGCCCCGGGGCCCTGGAGGGTACCCAAGCCCCGCCCCTCGGCCAAGCGCTCCCTCAGCCAAGCCCCGCCCCTCGGCCAAGCGCTCCCTCAGCCAAGTTCCCTCAGCCAAGCTCCGCCCCCTCGGCAGCACAAGCCCCGCCCCGCGGCCAAGCTCCCTCAGTCAAGCCCCGCCTCTCGGCCAAGCTCCCTCAGCCAAGCCCCGCCCCCTCGGCAGGCCCACCCTCAGCCACGTCACGCACGCGCCGCCGCCACGCCCCGCCGAGGTGACCCCAGGGCGGCGTCCCCGGACTCGGGGCCCCGTCAGCCCGTACCGGGCCCACCGCCGCTCTCGGCGCCGCCGCCGGAGTTGTAGTGGAGCATGGCCCCCAGCATGGTCCAGCCGCCCAGCGAGTACAGCAGCGCCGCCCGCGCGTTCCACACCGCCGCCCGCATCGTCCCGCAGTAACGCCCGCGCTCATTGGTGGGGCCCCGCCGCCAATGGGGCGGCACGCAGGCCGGGGGGGGAAGAACGCCGGTGCGCGCATGCGCCCTGGCTGCTGGGGAAGGGGGAGCCGCCGTAAGATGGCGGCGGGGAGCACGGGGGCGAGCCCCAGCTGCCGCGATAACAGAAAAGCTGTGCTCCTGCTGGAAAACACCGCGCCTGGGTACGGTGTGAGGATCACGGCAGGAAGAGGGGCGAGGGGTTGCACGGCAGCGGCTGGGAACCGAGTTTATGGCGGGGGCTCCGCGACCGACGCGGTGCAGGGGGCGTGAGGCGATGCAGCCCACCGGGACATCCTCTTATTCAGGTGCAGAGCCCGAGTTAGCACCAGCCGAGGTTAGCATCGCCGGGGTTCCTGTCAGTGTTCAAACCTGTTAATGCTGCGCTACAGTGAGAGAAGGGAGGGGCGGTCGTTCAGGGCCCGAGTCACAGTGACGCAGAGGCAAGGCCTCAGCACGCCGCCGTCGTTCTCAAAGCACAGGTTGTATGTCTCGCCCCTGCGTCTGTCAAAGCATCCTCCACCATCTAATACTTGTTCTGCACTGTCTTACCTTTAGGAGCTCCTCGAAATTATTTTCAAAAGCATGTATGTACGCCAGTGTTAGGTTTTCAAAAATGAAAAGGAGGTAGGCCAAGTCCATTGTACATACAGCTGAATTAGGGATAGCAGTAAACGGTAATGCTCTTACCCAGTTTTATTTTTCATTAATACAGTCCCTGATTGCTAAAAGACACCTTTTAAGAACACGCAACATTAAAAATCAAGATAAAGACTGTTAAAATCTATATTGGCTAAAACATTCTTTAGCTCCAATTACAATGTATGAAAAATGAAGAGTAAAAGAATATTGACAAAAGGGAATACAAATAAATTAGTATCTAGAAAGGCCAAGTACAAAACTCTCCCCGAATATTTATTTCATTTCATACTTAAAAACCTTAGTCTAAAAGAGAGGGAAGGAAATGTAAATAAATTGCTCCACTTCTGTCATCAACATGATCTATGTAACTCTTCTGTTCTTGCTTCTCGGTTAGATCAAAGTCATGATGCACTTGAAACTGCCAGCTTTTTTAGATGGTCCATGAATACCTGGAGACTAACATCATCTGTCAGGATTGGAGCTCCTGATTCCTGCAGAAAAATAAAGAAATAATGAGCCTAAAATAGTGTTATTAACACTGGGGACTAACTGAAAGCAGATCAGATGTCAGCACTCTGAACTACCTGCCTGCTGAATCAACCACCTTTTTTTCCTGCAAAGGACAGATCCGGTAGAAAGATGCCACTCTTTGGCAACAGCACTGACACTATCCTCTAGTGCAATCTGAACTACTGGAAAAAAGAAAGTCTTCTTTCTAAAGCATTAGGAATTTTGCTGCCCAAAGCTCTACACAAACAAGGTAAAGAAAGACGATATAAAAGTTTAGTATTCTCAGATAAATTAGATCTATATGTATCCGTATGCTAGTTACTTTTTCCAGAATACTAAATATACTGTGACCTAAGAGTTGTAAATCATATTTGTAGGTAAGGGTGAAGATAAATTTCTACATCAGGTCATCTGAAACCTGTAAGAGCATATTCTACATCAAATTAGCTACTTCCTTCAGTAGCAGCCACCACAGAAAATTCTCCTGGTCTGCCTGCACCCCACATGTAGCTGGGATACAGGAAGGGAGATCAAAGGGGCAAAGCATTCCTTGTGGAGACCACTCATCTCCTGCCACCAAGCTGCTGAGGTACTGAGCTGTTGTGGCAGCACTTCTATTTGGACAGCCATTTCTTGGATCCATTGAGAAAAAGCCCCAAAGTCAACTGGATTTTGCTGAAAATTTGTGGGGATTCAATACAAGAACAGGAACACGAGTTTAGTCATCCAGGCTTGAAAACTATATTGTGATCATCTTGTCATCTAGTGCTCCCCACCAGTACTGTTTATCTTATCAACAACCACGGACTTGAATAAGCAGGTTGAATAAAAATCTAACCTGCCTAAGCTTTAGAGACAAATCTAATAAATCAGTTGTGTCTTTTACAATTATTGCAGTCTCAGCTGGTAATTCTATTATCAGATCCTTTGGTACATAGAAATAACCTTATTTCCTTGCTCCGCAAAGCACTGTAAGATTTTCAAATCCAGTCACGTATGTCTGCAAAAAGCTCTTGGGTAAGGAATAGAGGACAAATGTAACCTGCTCACGGTTTGTGACCATGTGTTCCAACAGGATGGTTACTGCATAGACAAATATGTAAATGTACATTTTTAGAGTATTCCCAAACATGAGCAGCTCTTCCATTGCTTACCTGTCCCCATGCATAGAGGTTATTGTGGGTCTGAGAAGGGTTCACTTTAGACAGGAGGAACCGGGCCTATTAAGACAAAACATTAGAGAAGTAGTTTTGTAAAATGACAGACCTGTCAGCTCCCTCAAGACTTCTTACCGCCTCAGATACATGAACAGCAATGTTCCTCTGCTGTTGCAAGCAAGGTACTAATTTAACTTAAACAGGTTTCAAGTCCAGAAACAGCCCTGCTCCTCAGACAATTTTTTCCTGGCCTTAAAAGCAAGCATCTGCTTACTTTGAATGGTCATGTGTTCTGCAAGGATAAATAAGGGATACTATGACTCCGCTGTGACGCCCATAGGGCAGAGACAACAGTATTGCTTAAATGCCTTATAATTTTACAAATTGTTTTGCAGGAAATGATATTCAGGAATCTTGTAACAGAATAAGGTTGAGGAAGAAACCTTGGGGGAGGGAAAGGGGGCAATCAAGTTTAAAACTCTGGGTATCTTCCTATCCTCTCAAAATGAGAGCAGGAATTCGTGCTGGTTGCACTCCCTTCCCTGCTATTACTTTGGAGTTAGTTTATCACAAGGTGGTAGCAGTACCCTATGGGCACCTCCATTTGGAAAGGGAAAACATTCTCCCAGCTCACTCTCGAAGGGGCACGGAGTGCTCTGCTACAGCCAGGGGCGCTCGCCTGGCAGGGCAGCTCTGGTTCCATTCGACGCGGGCATGTCGCCAGCACTGTTGCATGCCCCTATCTGCTCTTTGGAAAAGAGGTCAGTGGAGAACCAGCATTAATACTGTTGCATCAGAAATTAATACCAAATTTTTGGTTTGGAGTATCAATTCCTGCCTCTTCTCTGCTACAAACAAGCCAGACACAGACAAGCACTGCACAACTGCAGTTCCAGGAAGGGCAAAAATAGGAATTATTTTATATCCTCATTTGGCATCTGAGAATAAAAGAATAGATGGTCAATCATTCAGCATAACTTACTGTCCTAGCAAGCTAACTGCACTCCCTGTCTTGGGTAAGTTTAGATACATAGCCAAATCATTTCTTTCCCACCTCTTTGGGGAATAAAAAGATAATTAAGCTGGCTTTTCCAGGTTTTTTTTCCATCCTCAGATTTCAAAAGCATATCCAGTGACTGATTGAGTTATTAAAAGACAATGTTGTAGTAACAGCTCATGAGAAAATATGCAAGCTTTATACTTTGAAGAGCTAAATTACCGCTGTATTTAACCTACAGAACCATCCTTTTAGTAAAGCAGAAAAAGACAGGTATTTGCTCCATTCAACAACAGAGTTCCTCGATAAACCTCCTTACCTGACTGCCCCCGTGTTCAGTGTGGATGTAACGTGGCATTGGGAATCTAGTTTGCAAGATCTCCTGGGCATCATCCAGTGGGGCTTGCAGCAGGTGCTTGAAGTTTTCATATTCAGGCATGTCTTGGTAACCAGCTTTCTGCCACTGTGCAATAGTCTGGGAGGAAATGAAAAAATAGTAGAGATGTCTGGAAGCCTCCCGTTTTTAACATGCACGTCTTAAGGCAGCAGAATGTTACATGTACTTCTGCTTACAGAGTACAGGGCAAATGCACACTTCACTACCCCGGCAATAACATTATTTAGTTTCTGTCTGTTCCTGAATTTAAGAACAGGCACTCAACACAAAAGCTGGTAGCAGTTTGTGCAGTGCAAGAGCAATTCGTTGAAAGTGATCTTCAAGCCTTTATGTTTCAGCCTGTGCCAACATAGAAACACAAAGCATTTATAAATCACTGACGTTTTGAATCTGACTTGGTCTTAAATGAAGCAGCTGTTGCCTTACAGTATTTTCAAGGTACCTAACAATATGTACCTGACAATTGCTCTGTACATGCGCAGGTCACATCCTCAGCTCTTCCTTTGTCTAAATTTTACTGCAACAGTAGGTAGAAACTGTTTAAGTTAACTCTGGAAGATTTATTGTCATTGTTGACTCAAGTGTTCAACTCCTGTTCACATCAATCAGGTATCCCTGCTCACTTCTCAAAGGGAAGAGTGAAATCGGGAGCTGCTGCAAACTATCATGCCAAACTTCAAGTATTTTGGATGAGGGCCACTCCCCAAGCAGGACTATAAAGGATATGAAGGGGAAAAAGGCATCAAATAACAGGAAGATTTCCAGAGATAAAACGTGGAAAGCCAGCTTCCTCTTCATCCCTTACCCTGTGACTACTTTAGGCTATAAGACATTTCCATTCTGCAGCTACAGTAGCACACCAGTCCCTTACAAAACCTGACAGGACTGAAATACAAATCTACAGGTCTGCATACTGAAGAGGCACTGGAAAGCCAAGGCTTTGGATATTGGTATAAATCTGAATGTTGAGAAGCGGCCAGTACCTAAGCACTTACCTCAGTCACAATGGAAGGAATATAGGAGCAACTGTCAAAAATATCCAATATTTAAAAGCAAAAACTGGAAAAATTCGTAACTGACTTCTTTAAGAGCAGCAGTATTTAAGTGTCAAAACCCAGCAACCAATTATGTCACGTATCTGAAAATCAAACTGCGGCTCTCTGCCCTGCTTAGTTTCAAGTTTCTCTGTCCTCTTCCAGGCACGATAAGGGACCATCATCATTACCAAGCTAACACAACAGCTAATCCTCCGTGCAGAACACATCCTTAACAAAAAAATCCTACTGGAGTCGATAAGTCGGACTGCGTGGTAATTGTATTACAACTGGCAGCATGTATACAATGTCGTGATGCTAGTGTAGGCTTTGCCAGCAGCTCTTTTTATATTAACAGTGACACTGTCTGCATGCATGGCAGGAGGGAGGGAGTGCAAAGAAAGAGAACGTATTTCACTGTACCTCACCAAGGTAGATAACTATCTGGAAGAAAGTATCCATCAGTAGGATTCTGTCAGGAAGAATACTGCTGCTGTCCAAAAGCACTGGCTGGGGAAAATAAAGAAGACAGTCAGGTGCCACTAAGCCCTCAGAACTGTATTAACCTTTATGGCTGGCCGAACAGCTTGCTCAGCCCTGTCCGTATAGATGCGACTCCACCAACGGCTGCTCAGTCCATGTGAATGCCTTGCAGAGCGCGGTCAGCCTCCTGCAGCATCACTGAATGGAGCAGCAGCTTATCAGCTACTGTATGAAGCGCAGGATGCAAGAGAGCAATTTCTATGACTATCCAAGTTTAATTTGAAATGATCTTGAACAAAAGTATCTCAAGAATAATAAGGAATAACACGTGAACTCTGGCAAATGCTGCCAAGAAGGTTTCAAAGTGTTACTCCAGCAGCTCCTGCATTTCTTTCCCGCCAGACACACCCCTTTCAAGGAAGCTGTCAGTATAAGGGAATCCGTGTCTGTCCATTGAATACTTGCACATAGTTAAACACTGCTGCATAAACAACTGAAAACAAGCAGCTGGTGGGAGATTATGACCTGGAAGGGCTGAGGCTTGCTAACTTACGCAGTTGAGATGGCAGCCTCTGGCAGAGAAGCAAAAGTGATACCCACAGCCGCAATATTCACCAGACGCTGGCGGGCCGGGGCTGTGGCTCAGTGGGGGATGGGTTGAAGTGGTTGGTTTTTGCGAGGTTTTTTGGTGGATTTGTTTTTTTTAATCAAAGCTGTAAGCTTACTGAAAACACAACTCATATTTTACATTGCCCCATCTCATCCTTTAATAATTACCTTGATTAAAAAAATATATATAGGGGCCTTTTTGCTGAAACAGTGTTACTCTGGCTGAATACTCATTATTTTAGATCGATCCACCTCTTCCTGTTGAACAGGGACTCACCTCAGGAGGTCCATGGAAAGAATAAGCATAAAGGATGGGCTGGATCATAATGAGAGACTGGGTCAGATCTTGCCTAGCAAAGTGGTGACGGTAATAAGAAGATTCATCTGGGCTGTTATTGAAGACCTGCAGGAATGGGGAACGTCGCAGATGGAACATGAACTGCACCAGAAAGATGAGTGAAAAGAGAAATGTCAGCAAGTTGCCAAAACTTCTGCACCCCAGTCCAGTCTTTCTGAACAGCAAATTCTTTGAAGAAAGTCTACCCCTTATTAACTCCTCAGAGTTCTTCCCTTATCAGTCATTTGCAGCACTGAACTACAGGACCAGCCCACCAAATTAAAAAAGCACCTGTTCCTCCCCTCATGAATCTGATAAATGGTACAAGATGTTTTATCATCACTGTCACTCACCCTTGCACACTTTTCCCACGGCTGTTGGAAGTGAAGTTCTTACCTGAGGATACAAAGAAAATGATTCTGACAATCTGAAGGAGTTGGGATCATCTTTGTTGTACTGTCCAAATTTCTGACACTGTTGGAAGCAAAATGGATACTTTGGTTATCTCTCTCCGTGTTTTTTTTTTCTTTTCCTTTTTTTTCCTTTTTTTCCCTTTTTTTTTGAATTAACACTTTTTTTATTGAAGGGTGTTCTTTTGGTTGTTTTTAAACACAGCAACCAAGGCAGGAACATGACAACAAGAAGTAATACATTTTTCTTTAAGTCAGTGTTTTCTGTATCTTACTGGAATGAAAATGATGATTTGACCTATTTATCTATTTTTAGATATATATATAAAATCTAGATTTGAAACTATGTAAGAGTGAAAGAAATAGTGTTTCTAGTCGTACCCAATTTTTTCCATTAATCAGGGATACACTATGTTAGACCTAAGCTGCTTTGCATGCTATGGAACACTTCTGCAGCAACTCTACTTCCTTCTAGAGCACCAACAGACTGGCATTTCACTAACTGCTTCACTGAAAATAAGAAGCATCAATGGTTTTAGCAATTTAACTATAAATGACTCCACCATCATTTCAGCATGCCCGTATGTGTTTTGGTGCTCAAATCTTTATTGGATACTGGCCCTGTTTTTTCAATGTCTGATATGCCACATCTGTTAGTATCAACTCCACATGGGTGTTTGGACAAAGCCAGAGTTGATTTAGGCAATTCAGGCTTATGAAATTCAAAGAGAGAGAAGTTGCAGAAATGATTACTGCCCTGAACTTGGCACCAGTGAGCCCACATTGGAATGCTGTGTCCAGTTTTGGGCTCCCCAGTGCAAGACAGACATGAATATACTGGGATGAGTTCAGCAGAGGCCACCAAGCCTGTCAGGGGCTGGAGCACCCATGTAGAAAGAGAGGCTGAAGAAGCTGGGTTTGTTCAGCCTGGTGAAGAGTGGGATCAGGAGTCATATCTCTGTCTACAGGTACCTGACAGGTAGCTGGAGAAATGGAAATTCTGATGGGGGCAGGAGAAAAGAAAAGAAAAAAAAACCTCAGTGACTGTGATTAAACATTGGAACAGGTTGTCAAGAGAAGCAAGAGAAACTCCATCTTTGGAGATCTTAAAAACTTAAAGTGAACGAGACCTGGAGCAACCTGCTCTAACTTCAAAGCTGGCCCTACTTTGAGGAGGGGGTTGAACCAGAGACCTCCAGAGGTCCCTTCCCACCTGCATTATTCTGTGTTTCACTATCACTTCTTTAATCACAGGTTTAGCCCTTTCAGCATGATGGGATGTTTACCTACCCTGATCATAGTAGCTTCTGAGCTATCGCCTACTACAACTATGGGACTGTGATCAGAGCACAAATGAAGCAAGTCAATACAGAAAAAGAATGGCGTTTTCATTTCCAGAGACCATTTTTACTAAAATCAAGAACACACCCAACCACAGTCTTACCAGTCTGATCAGCTGTCTGTCCAGCCATCGCAGAACATCAGGTCCCTCCTCAGATTCAGCTCTGTACACCCCCAGCCGTGCCATCAGCACAGCAGCTGCTTCCTGGTCAAACGCAGCTTCTATATGCTGGAGTTGACTCTGTGCATCTGCCCAACTATAGGGTTAGTAAAGGGTTAGTGCTATGTGTATTCACCTTCAGCAAAACCCAAACCAGATTCAGCCTCCCTGTGCCAAATACTCTGTGGCCAATGCACACAACAAAAAGCTAGAAGAATCCCAGCACAGACTGCGGCTTAAATTTCTGCCATTCTGCCGAAGAACTGGCATAAGATACTCACTTTCTGGCTATGGTGGTGACACGAATGCGTTTCTGCGTATTGGAGTGTTGATACTGAGTGACAAACTGCACTGCCCCTCTGCCTCCCTGAGGTATTGGTGCATTGTGCTGCAAATGAAACAAGGTAAGCCTTCAAAACGGGCTGGCTTTTCTATAACTCTGTACACTACAGAGAACTCCAGGGCATCATTTGAGCAATCATAGAATAAGTACAAGCTAGAGATGGACCAGAGAAGAGCCACACATCTGTCAGTGTTGTGTTTTCCAGCAGCTCTCAGAGTCAAGTGGTGTTAGGCCCATTCAATATTGACACTTCCTCAGCTTGGCCCTTAAAGGATGGCAGCAACTTATCATTTCTATAGCAATGAACATAAGAATGGCAGTACGAGGTATAAGCAAAGGTCCTGTGAGTCCACCATCCTATTCTCAACAGTAACAAGCCCACACAGCAGAGAAGACAAAGAGACACACACGTGGAATAGAATTCCTTTGGGGTGGCCTTCCTACTTTCCAGCTGCCACATGCTCAGAAACTTCCCCAGCAAAAGTCGCTTCTGAGCCATCAAGTTATTACAACTTGGAGAACCACCTCTCCAAGAATTTGGAGGTATTTATACTTTTATTCTCCACATCACCTACTGACAAAAAGACAATTTCTTCTTTGTTAAATAAATGCCATAGGAAGAAATCAAGGAAAGAATGCAGGTTTTGTACAGAACAAAAATATTAGACAATTTATGCACATGAAAACAACCTCTGAGACTATTTCTTTGGCACAAAACATTTGGTTGCTCTGCAATCATTCATCTGCAACACAGCAGATGTCATTGCATTTCCTGGCCCTGTTAAACAAATACTTTGGTGTGTAAAAAAGACGACTGAAAAAAAAACAGAAGCCAGGACTGACCTGATTTACCACTTCAAAGTAAATGGCCAGAGTTGTGCTGGGATCCAGACTACAAATTTTCCATTGAGATGTTCCTCCAATTCCAAGCTCCTGCACAGAATTTAAAAGAAAGCAGCACTTTTGTTTCTAGCAGCACATAAGGCAAGCTTATGTTAAATTCTGATCAGAGGTACAAGTTACGGCAAGCCTTCTACACTTCTTATCTTTTGGGTGCGTGACAGGACAATGAAGGACATACAGTTAAAAGAAAGTCTTATGGGGCAAGAATTTAGTCTAGGAAAGACTGTCTTTTCCTAGGGGTGTTTCCAAACTTTTCTTCTTCTTGAAAATTCTGACATTCTAGCTGAGCTGTAGGTCTAGACAGAAACTTTGCACTGTTTATTTACTTCTTTATTAAAGACTTTTCCATGTCAGAAACTTACGTTTTCAGAAACACATGGCCCTTTAGCATTCAGGGATGTGCATGGTCCAATAGCTCCTGCAATCTTCAGCTCCCTAGAGGTCTAGAACAAGGTAAAAAAAGTTGTGGTTTTGTTGTTTGTTTTTTTTTTAAATCGAGTCAGTCAAGTAGAATACACACAGATTAAATCAGCTTTGAGCAGATGATGCGTACACATGGCTGTGAGGGAAAGTATCTTTGAGTACTTTTCCAGGTTACCTACTGCTACAATTAGTAAATGTAAGAGAATCTGCATAGTCACATTTTAATAATGAAGACATATTTGTAGTGACCACAAGAGAGTATGAAATGTTCCTTGCTGAGTGAGGAAAGGCTGAGCTTAGCTGCCTTTTTTTAAAAAAAAAAAAAAAAAAAAAAACCCACACCACAAATTTAATAAGCTTTCAAACCAAAATCCCTCCACTCACTCCAATACAGTGCTTCTCCCAAAACAGGCACTACAGCTGACCTTAAACATGTAGAATTTTCTACACCCCAGATACTTAATCGACTTTTGAATGAACAGCACTTGCATTTCCCAGTTCATGTCATCCAATGAAACTAATCTCTCACCTTCACGTCCAAACTTGCACCAAAAGCCATCCGAAATTCCCCGTTGAACCCTTTGTTAAATACCCGCTGGAAGGTCTGCTTGAACAGAGAAGTATTGAAGGAGTCTCCCATCACCATGTGTCCTCTGGGAAAGAAAAAACAATACACAAGGGAACTGAAGAAACTGGGAACTAGAAGTAAAGCACAAAGGATACATTCCTCCAACTCTCATGCATGCAAACACATGCAGAAACTGTTTTAAAGCATGCCTTTGCATAGGTAGAATTCACATCAGGGAACACAGATTCATGGATGCCTCCTCCAAAGCCAGCCAAGTTAATGCTCCATCTTTGCCAGCTTGCTTTCTCAACTGTATTTCTAGCTGCCTCAAAAATGCTCACGTTAGAAACATCTCAACCCAGAAAAACGCTCTACTCAGCCTGCTTCCCCTGAGCAGGGCTGGGTGCATGGCTGGAACCACCCACACTACAGACAGGATGGCTGCACCGCTGCAGCACGACGAGGAGTGCATGGGTCTGTGCTGTGCCTCCCCCAGACCTAATCAGATGGGGCTTAGTAACACAACCAAAGGGTCAAACAATCTCTCTTCTGCTTACTGAGGATTATGTGATTATTTACAAATACCTTGCATTTGCCCAAACCATTCTTTGGTCCCTAGACACAGCAGATTTAAAATGGCAAATAAAAGATATTATGAGTGCCTAAAAGGCCCAGTTTAGCACACAGGCTTCCTCACAGAGACCATAAGGCTTTCATCAATATTAAACACAGACATTTACCCCTTAGAGATGTCACTTAAAACTAGATCCAGGGAAGCCAAGAATCCCTGGAGAAAGTGCAAGTGAGCTGTTAAGCAGAGAAAATCTGGCCCACACAAGGAAAGCTTCTACCCACCATGCCCGAAGCTCTGCTCTTCAGATGGCACTTCAAGTCATAGCACACACCACAAAGCACAGCATCTCTATCCCATCAGTTCTGGAAAGGATACTTGCTGTCTCCCAAGGAGGCAGAAGGTATTTGCAAAAGACATGTTGCACCATACTTCAGAATACCTTTCTCAAAACAGGACATCGAGTTTTCTACCAGCAGTGCTAATTCACATGCTGTTTTGAGACTTTAGAAATGTGGACTGAGATCAGGGGAGGCTTGCCATATAGCTCCTGGCAAATTCAAACCACAGTTTAGAATAGAATGATAAAAATTTCACCCTTTTGCCCTGACAGCAAAGTTAACTGCTTTCTGAACTGTTCTCCCCCTCCAAAAGAAAATACAGGTGCCAACTTTGTGCTCTCCTGCTATGAACATACCCAGTGAGGTTTGCACAGCACTTCATCTCTAGCAGTCCAGTCTGATCCAGGGCGCAGGCATAGATGTCGATGCAATGCCCGTTGGCTGCAGTGCGATTAGCCAGAGTCTCGTAGTGCTGGGGAAAACATACACGGTGTTTAGGATGCCGCAATGGGCAATTTTTCTTCTGCTCTCCAGCTGAGGCCAACACGTGAAACACAAGGTACAAATGAAGCAATTACCAGCGCTGTAGTAAGAAAAGAGCTGTTTACTCTTACCGCTTTGCTGGAGCACACTTCTCCCTCCCAGGACGTTTGCATTTGAAGGAGCTTGAGTTGTATGTTGCAAATACAGAGAGTGCGTGAATTGCATGGGATCTTTGTCTGTGATAATCTAGTGGAAACCCAAAGGTTCCAGGTGATAGTTAAGAGAACAGGTGTCATAATGCTTCCTCTAAGCTGACAGGCACATTTCATGCCTGACATTTTAACTATTTGAACCGTTGTTTCATACACCAGGAAGACAGAAGAGGCTTTCTGGAAGTGACCAATTCTTGGAAGACAGGTTTTTTCCTCCCCAGAAGCAGATACAGTGATGTTGATGAACAAACTCTCCACCCACCATCAGCTAAGAAAAAACACTGAAATACTTCTTTCTCTGAGAAGGCACAAGACTGTGCTGGAGAAGTACCTAGGAGGAAGTCTTTTTTACTCTTCCCTTGACTATTCTCACAATTTAATGTACACAAAAGGCTCAGGCACTTCAAGGACAACCATGCAAATATCTGGACATACTGTTCCCACATCGAGAGAATGGAATATGTTTGTTCCCAGGGGAAGGACATTGAACAGCTGTCAACACAGCAGTGTATGTAGGTTCGTGTTATGTGCTTTCCCCCCATTTAGTGTTCTGACACAATATTCAGTTTCTGTTTTTAAACACACCCAGCAAGCACTAGCACCTACTTTGGTGGCCTTCCTCATGAACCTTGCATTGTCCTTCTCTATGTCATGCCAAGAACGGATGGGTGTTTTCAGTTCATCTCCCACCACCATGCCTGGTCCTTGTGTTGGTGGCCCACCTGTAAACAGCATTATTCTGGCCCCTGTGTTTGGAAATGTGCCCTAAAATAAAAATAAAGACTTATATCAGAGAGAGAGTGGGGAAAAAAAAAAGGGGGGGGGGAAAGGGAGAGACAGGTTACATGGCAACAATGCTTTCTTTAGAAAAGTTTCTGAATGAATTTCTGCAAGGTCATTAAAGACCTGTCTCCGCTAGAGGCCACCTTGATAAATAGCGATGCATCTCCTTACAGTTATAGCACTCTCAAGTTTAGACTCAAGCTACATCAAGCTTCATATCTTCGTAACAGGAAGCAGGCAGTTTCTGTTCTTTTTACTTATATCTTAGATGACCCTCAGATAAACCCAGTGCATAGTATCACCTCCACATGGTGATACACACAAGAGTCAGAGATGTTTAAACACCTGCATATTTTACCATTTAGATGTAAATTCCAAGCCCACTCTACACCAGCTGGTGCTAATTCATGTCAAATGTCAGTAGAGACAAATTGCACCTCTGCAGCCCAAGCTGGACTGACACCTGCACATGTCTCAGCAAAGACTGCCAGGTGCTTACTTGGACCAGCTCATCTCAAACAGCAGCACTAAAAGTACCTCCAATAAGCCAACAGCAATGGAAAGAGCTACTCCAGTGGAACGTAAAGGCCTCTTTCCTTGAGTCACTGGCCATGGGTCCCTTTGCAGTTCTCCAAGCAGATCTGTTAAATTCATGTCAATCTTATGTACTGGCTGCAGAAACCTGCAAAAATTCAAATAAAATGTTTTCCTGCTTATAAGTCCATTCAGTTTAGTTAAGAAAGAAACTGCCTCTTTGTTCCTGGCACACATAAATTGCACTGAGATAGTTATCAGAAGCAAAAAGTCACGCAACATGTTCCCTGCTTACATCCAAATCTTCCAAGATAACAGGCCTGTGCAAAATAAAAAAATTGATCAAAGCAAGACATCAGGAACTGACACAAAGGCAAAGTCACATAAAGCATAGGAAAGAACTTCGATGGTGATTTAGTCTACCAAAATGCACAAGAGCTGCCACTGAAAAAGAGGAGCTGAGAAAGAGAAAACTGTATTCAACAGAGGCAATACAGCTTTACTGTTCAGGGGTCACTGCTTGCCTGTCAATCATTTTTTGGACTTGCTGGGTCAGGGGGTAGGAGATGGTATGTAGGATTGTTATGCATAGACCAGGCCCCCCGTTGGGTGGTCAATCAAAGAGACAGACCCTTGCTCCAAACAACTCCTGAGCAATATGCTTTCCAAAGACAGCTACTCTGTTTTTCAAGAAATCTAGCCTGAATGGCAATCATGTTCTTGCAACTGTGAAACCAAGATTCTATAGGAGTCTAATACATTGCCTGCAGCTCTAGTAAATCCCATCCATACATATCACTTGATGTAGGGAAATAACTGTGACAAGACCATACCATTTAAATCTTCTTACAAAGACTCCTCTTGGGAAACCCAGGTTTAGAAGCGTGACCCCAAAGGGGCATAAAACATCTGCCCTACTCTTCTGCTGTGCTGGTGCAGCTTACCTGCTTGAAATAACAGGTTGCTCTGGAGTTTGAAGAGGTCTTCCCGGCTGAAGGGGGCCAGCTGGCCTTGAAAGCCCAAGCATATCCTAGAGAATAGTAAAGAGGAGGCAGAGGAGATGTGCTATTCAAACACTAAACATATTACTTGCTGTCAAGCAATATACCCTGAGGCCTGCAATACTGTAGCATTAAAATCTGTGAAATTATTAATCTCTGAACTCCCATTAGGAATGGATCAATGGGTCCATTATGTGAGATACACAAACTCTACCTTGGACAAGATTTCAAGGAATTTACAACGGCAAAAAGGCAGGATGGATATTGAAAGGGAAACAGACTAACAGTTAAGAGCACTGAACCCTCCTTCCTCCCTGAGAGCCCAGATCTTGAAAGACCAGCAGTGGTGTCAACAGAGCTAGCAGGAACAAGCCACTGGCCTAAGAGATGACAGAACATACCTGTATTTGCTTAGCTGTCAGGTCCTTTGTGCCCCTAAACACGTAGCTCTTGGAAATCCCTTCACAGCTCAGCTCGTGAACCTGGACCATTCTGCCAAAAGTGATAAGCCCCACCAAAGCGTCAGCAGGCAGCAGACTTAGGGACATCTGGAGGGACTCCTTCAGCGCCTGCAAGTCCTCCTCTTCTAAGCATGTGTCAACAACATACAGGAAGATCAATGGCGTCTGCGGACCTCGCTAATGTGGAAAGAAATGGATTTACTAGGGGCATGTATATGCCAGGTGACACTTTATAATGCCTCCAGCCAAGGAATAAAATGAGTCCTATCGTAAGCACCTTGCAGAAATGTTATTTATTTGCATTATCTTAAGTAAATCTAATACATACATAATCTGTCACAAACAAGACAATTCTAGGGGCTTCAAACTTGCCTGTGATTCACTTACCTGCACTATATATTCAATTGTTGAAAACTGAGGCATAAGCTCTGCTGGTTGATTGACTTCAGATATGCCTGCATATGCTGGAGGGAACTGAAAAAGAGAACAAAAAATTAGGACAAGGAAGTTGTAGGACAGAAATGTCCTCCACAGTATAGAGGCTGCCCTGCTCATGATGTGGTTATTCAACTCTTTATTTACTGCTACTGCACCAAACTCATTAACTCATGACAAGAGACCCATACTGCTGTTTTCCTAAGCACAGACAACAAATGGCCAGCAGTACAGAGAGCTGCTCAATCCAGTGTAAATAAAAGGCAGGACTAAACCAGCAACTATGCATTAGTTGAAATTCATTCAGCCACGCGATAGTTTCTGATGGCAAAATTCTACTCAAATCTAATGAATTTCATGCTTGGCACGAACAGTAAACGTCAAGTGCAAAAAACACACTGGAAACACATGGGACAAAATAGCATTTTTATCTCCTTCCTGTGCCCTGCATGCTGGTAAAATCACTGGCAAAACTGAACTGAAAACAGACAAGATGTCAGGTAAAACAGACCCATTAATAAATATACTCTGGCCTGGGCTCAGCAAGAGAAAAAGGCCAAGGGAAGGAACCTAGAAAAGTGGAATTTATGCTTAACATCCTTTGCCAGGGGAAGCCATCAATAAAATGTGCACTGAAAAGATGGAAGGGCTGATGCTTTTTCAAACTTACCTGATTTCTCTGAAAACAGAAGTTACAAGCCCAGAGCTTGGCCCGATAGTCAACTTGGCTGCAAGGGAAAGATGGGGCATTAGTATAACCATAGGAACAATTTTACAGCACAGCTTCACAATTATCTATGCTGGCTCACAGCACTGAGGAAGAAACAGAATATCACACACTCCAACTTGAACGACAAGGGCTTTAGGTTTTCAGACTCTTGTTCTATTGCCAGAAAGTCCATTAGCTCATCCAGCCCTGCCACTTCCAGGCTTATCAGCATGACAGACCACTGACAGCTCTCTGGAGCTTAGCCTTTGGCAGGCAAAGACTTGGGTCTAATCATTCTTTGATTATTCTTGGCTTATCCCAGTCATCTTATTGTTTGTACAGCTGTAGCACACAAGTACTCCACTCATGGAGCAGCAGGAGCCATTCACCCAGATTCTGTGCAAACACTGAACAAACAGGCTGTTCCCTTTGAGTTTATTCTCCTCAGCCCGTTACGACATCCTGTAAGTGCTGGTGCAGTAAAGCCTGGCCATATTCTTATTTCGTGGGCTTGATCTCTTCTTACTTCCTCTTACCGGCCTTCCCTGCTTTTTCTCAGCCCAATGCTATGAGTATGTATGATCATCACATGATTTTGGGGCCAAGATTATTCCTCTTGAATTCTCAGCAAAACTTCAAAGAAAACTTTGATGCTTTTACTGGAACTGACCTACAAGCAGTAGGATGTAGGAAGCAGGAAACCAAATGAACATCACAGCCCAGACAACAATATCAGTATAATTGGCATTTTTGTTTATATTAAGTTTCATCATTCACTACAAAATTCTCTGGGATGGTAACAGGAATGGCCATTTCCATATTATCTCTGCCTCAATAGCTTCTCCAAAGGCACTCCTCTCCCCTCGGGCTGGCATTCAATAAATCTCATTAGGCATACATGGATTTTAATAAACGCAGTACATCTAAATGAAAGAGGCTGTCAGGCACTGGGCAGAGAAAAAGGGGAACAAGAAGTAGTGAAGTTCGGCTAAAAACTAGGTACTATCCAGCCTCTCTTAACATCCCCAGCCAAGAAATTCATACCAGAGTGGGTTGAGCACTGCTTTGCAAGTCGGCCTGCTACAAAGCACCGGTTCATACTGCACAGGCGGCAGGTCAAGACGCTCCTTCAGTGGGGTCAGAAGACAGGCCAGGGGGACAACCATCCTTGTGGCCTCCAGCCTGCTGGAGGGCCACACGTTCCAGCTGAAACGCACTCCATCACGCTCCTCATTTTGCTGGATGAACTCCAGGTACGTCGCCATGGGACTGCAGAAGTTCTGAAAGGACATAAGCAACACACGTTCAGACAGCAGTTGCCTGTGTGGACAACAGTCCTGCAAAGGAGGTCAGCAGATCAACTACATGTAGGCACAAGACATTGCAGGACAAAGCCAATACATTATAATGAGTTAATCCCATTATCACAAGAACCATGTGACTATATTAATCTCTTCTGTCCAGTGCTCTCATCAACATCCCAGGCAATTAAAACCCCACCAAATCCAATGAAGAAACAAGAAAATCTGACATGAAAGCCAGAACGCAAGTTTTTTTTCTTGTGATCCACATTTAAACATCCCAATACCCACTCAGCCTCAAGGCAATCCTGCCTGACTCAGGTCAGTAAAGGAGAACAGGTCAGATTTTGAACACATCCTGAAGCCTTTGGCTGAAACTTTGTGGAGAGAAAAGGAGGCCAAGTCTGAGGCCAAAACACTCATCACAAATGTCACCTGGTTGCCAGCCTGCCCTCCTTACAGGTGGAAAGGAGCACATGACAAAAAGGTCAAAAAAGGTCTTTGGTGATTTTAGACACCCTCTGTGCATAGCACCATGTCCCACTCCCAATAAGGGAGGAATTGAGACTCCAGCAGACTTCAGAAAAGACATGCTCTTCAAGGAAGGATATCTCCAACACACCAGAGAAGTCACTCTCTGTATTGCCTTACTAAGCTCTTCAGAATAAGATGCGAACAAGAGCTCACAGGCCATCGTTACCTTTGATGCCTCTGAAAAAGGGAAGAACAAGCCTACTGAAAAACTCACTCATCGAAACCAGCCCACAAACACCACACAGCACTGGCAGCAACTCACAGAGGCAACAGCAGCAGCAGCACAACCTGCTCCAGCCAAGGAAACTCAGAGGTTCATCTGCGGCTGCAGATGCTCCAGGATTACCTTATTCCTGGTCCTCACTGCAGGCGGGAGATTCAGGAAAGCCATAGGCATGAGAAATCAGAAGCATCACCTCCTCCAAAGGAGGAAGAGTTTTGATGTAACATTTTCCTACAAACCTCCAAACTCCTTGCCGTTTTCTTTGTCCTTGCTATTAAGGATGTAAATCAGGCTCATCGGCATTGCCCTGGATTTCCACCCCCACCTCTGGACCGACAAACAGAACGGTTCAGCAACACATCCCCACCACAAATGGGTCTGTCAGGGTAAAAGTCAGAGCTGAGCCTCCTTGTAAAAGATCCTGCACATCAGAACAGCACGATAAACACCTGACATCTCTGGTATGCAGCGCAATCACAGTGCAAATTTACTCCGTGTTCCTCCAGCTGCAGCCCAGCACCACTCCCCTGCCCCAGGCCAAGTCCCGATTGCCTGGCTGGGTTTGGCATGTGCTGTGGCCCTGCTTTGGGGTCAGGACAGCAGGAGGGGAGGTGGCCCCACCCCAACGAGAGCTGTGTAGGGCTGGTTTAGGGCTGGGTGCCTGCCCAATCTGCCAGCCCCCCAACCAGCATAGGGCCCTCTGGCCCCAGTCCCACAGTGACCTGCAGGGCCCGTCCCAGCGGTGGGGAGGTCCCAAAGCCCCTGTCCAGTAGAGGACGGACCTTTCCAAAGCCTCAGTAGATGAGTGGTGGTGGTACTCCAGTTTCCGAATGGGATATGCTATAGGGCACACTGCTGACCCCCACTCCTTCTAGCAAAGCTATAGGCAATGCTGCTGCTTCATAGAATCATAAAGGTTGGAAAAGACCTCTAAGATCATCCGTCCTAGCAGTGCTACAGAAAACACCACAGATCCCTCAGCTGCTCACCTGGCACAGCTTTAGGGGACACCACAGACCCCCAGCCCTTCACCAGAAAGCACACAGGGGACAGCACANCCCCTCACAGGGGCCGCCACTGACCTCCCAGCCCCGCTGCAGCGGACACCACCACCTGCAGTCCC
Source organism: Pelecanoides urinatrix (assembly GCA_013400755.1). Lineage (NCBI taxonomy): Eukaryota > Metazoa > Chordata > Aves > Procellariiformes > Procellariidae > Pelecanoides > Pelecanoides urinatrix. Next base: position 221,067 of record VZTQ01014808.1, on the reverse strand, counting down.
CAAGAAGACCTACAGGGGACGGGGACCGACGGGGACCCCCGGCGACGCCCCGCAGCGCCCACCTGCCCGCGCCGCGCCGCTCCCCGCCGCCGCTCTCTCCCGGCAGGCCCCGCGCGCCCGGCAAGGCCAGCTCAGCGGTAGGGGGTGCCCGCAGGCAAGATGGCGGCCCCAGCACGCCCCGCCCTCCCCCGGCGAGGCTCCGCCGACATCTTGGCTAAGGGCACGCTACGCGCCATTCCGAAGGAGAGGAAGTAGCGTCACCCTACCAAACATGGCGAGGCGACGGCGTCAGGGAGGCCATCTTGACTAAGGGCGGCAGGTGCAACGTTAGAATACAGACAAAGGCGGTGCCCCTACTAAATATGGGGGGTGGAGGCGTCGCCTCCGTCGCAGCGGCACAGGCCGGCGAGCTGCGGGCGGGGGGAGCAGCTCTTCTCCCAGAGTGCTCGGCGGCTTTGGAAGGTGCTGTCATGTTCAGCACGAGGGTCGTCTTTGTAAGTGTAGAAGCTCCTGGGAAAAGGTTATAAATAACAATTTCCTAATAATATAGACACTTAAAAAAAAAACCAAAACCAAACTGGGAGCCCGAAGCGGCCTCCTCTTTGCCTCAGTTCTCAGCCCCCGACGTCAGGCCAGGGCCACCTTCCCCAGGCACGTTGGCTCTGGGAAGCGCAGCAGGCCAAGCCGGGAGGCTGCCCAGGGCCTGTGATGAGGCAGGGCTGGCCGGCTGGGGGGGGATGAGCCGGGAGCAGGCATGGCTCAAAACTGAAAAGGACCCAAGCAAGGTTTGCCTGGTTTGGTTTGCCCTGAGGACACGCACCCTTTGACAGCACATCTCCTGCCATTCACATACCCAGTTCCTGGTGTTTGCTGTCAAATAAATGCCTGACCTCAGGTAAATTGGATTTTCCTCCCTCGCTCTTCCCAGAAAAGACACGAGAGCCAGCTTTACCCTCATGGCTGGCTTGAGGCCACGGTGGTCCGTCACTCTGTGAGGAAACTTGTACCCCAACCTGCTGGGAAAACCCCAGTGCCCAGACCCTCTGGTGAGGAGAGATCTGGGGATGGCCACAATATCCAGAAATGCAACATGCTGCTTGTGGATGTGTGGTAGAGTTTGATCGAGTCTGACTTGCCCCACAACCTTGTCTGTGCCTTGAAACTAGGCAACTATGGTCCCTCTTTCATTGCTTCCTTCTCTTGTTGCTTCCCACAGTCTCTTCTGAAGCTAAAGAGGCAAAGCCTGTTCTTAGTGAGACCGATGACATGAATGCAGCTTCAGTGTAAGTGGGATTTGTCCTATCTTAATGTATGCATGCAAATCCATCTCTGAAAGCTGTAAACTTGTACACGTGCTTCTAGGAGCAAAGGTGGTGTAGTGAAACATCTTGACCCACTTCTGACAGTTTGGGTGTTTGCCTTAAATTCATGTAGTGGTCAGCCTATAAATATTCCCCAGGCTTCTATGTGAGTATCATTCCATTTTTGCTTAAAGGAAATTAATGCCCTGTGACCAAGTTCGCTCATCCATGCACTGCCAAGCTTTGGCTTTTTTTTCCTGTTTTCTCTCTTTTAAATGCAACACAAAATATTCAAAACATAATTTCTATTTTTCTTAAAGTAATTGATTGATTAGAAAAAAGCCTAAAGTTCGTTCTGAAGTTGCTTGGTAACACTCAGCTTAAAACAACAGGAGCAACATGTTTGAAATGCTGTGCAGGAGCATGGTCCTCCATTCAGGTTTGATCCTCAGGGTCCTATTTTTCTGAGGTATGTCAGAACTCGCCCATTTATCATGTTGGTGTCTGCCTACACCTCTGATATGACAGATTAAAAAAAAAAAAGAGCCAGCGATACGGAGATCTACTGATCCAGATGGCATTGCCTCCTGCCAGTTAACTAGCACAAGAAACATAAAAGCTGGCCAAACAGCAGAGCTTAGATTGCCTGTAGAGGCTCTCTGTTGTGACCAACCTTAGGGTAATATTCTTTCTTTCTACTCTGAGCTACGTGGGACACATCTTACACTTTTCTTAGCTATATGAAGGTTTTGTTAAAACCGTGCATAGGAAATGTGGCCAACTTTGACATATACCAAGCAACTAGGAATATAAATGTTTTAAATGTTACTGCACAATGTATGGTGGAATGCTTGCCTATTAAAAAAAAAAAGGCAATCTCTTCTCAGCCTTCAAGCACCTGTAAAAATCTGTGACTGCTCCCAGTTCGCAGTCCGTGCTAAGAGTTTGTTAACACTAGAAATAGCAAGAAGTTAAACAAACCATTGAGGAGAGGACAAGGTTTTCAACTTTGTTCTCTGTGCCCCTTAAAACACTTCAACAGACCATGGCAGTGGAAGAAGATCCAGTGAAACTGCCATTGGGCTATTGTAGAGTTTGGATCCATCAGCAGCCCTTCTTCCCTTCCGTGGAAAGGACAGAATGAATTGGCTGACAAATAGCCAATTTGAACTGTGTAAGCACACAGATAGGAGCTATTTTCAGAACACTGAATTTCACAGGGAGATTGGCATTATCCAGGGAATGCTTGAGGAGACTGCTTTAACCAAGAGCCATTCATTCCTTCTTCCCCGGACAGAAAAGGTGTATTTTCTACTGAAGCAACTAATGGCGGAGAGCAATGTTCCAGGTCCAAAACAAGGCAAAATGAGATGCTGTCTGAGCTGAACATTAATATTGCCTTCCCAGCTTCCTAACATAAGGCAAGTTGTGTGCTCTGCAGGGGTTAAATTTGCTTGTGTAAAATCTGAACACGAGCAGAAAGATCACAAATTCAGTAAAGTAGAAGAATGCTACCTATGCTTACATGCTAAAGTGTATAAAATTCAAATTACTTTACTACTGTTGTTAACGTCCTGGAGTTGTTACTTTATCCTTTTACGTCTTCCTCACACTGCCACATCTCAAAAGCAAAGCACAGCACCTTACTGGGACCCAGGGCTTCAAGGCCATGCTGCGCCCACCCTGCTAGCATTAGATTAGTTAAAAGGCTGAGCAACTATTGTGAGTTTGCAAGAGGAGCAAAATCCTGAAGCCCTGTGTTTCTAGACCAAATTACTAAAGTAAAAGCCTTCCCATTCTTCTAATTTCTTGGAACAATTGCAAACTTGCTCAAAAAGCGAGAGGAGGAAAAACACAGGCTACATACATAAGCCCCAACTTGTTTTGTGTCTAACAGCTGAAAGAAGAGAATGCTTTGAGCTCCGCTTCCCCTCCTCCCCACTCCCCCCAGGATCTCCTGAAGGGTGCACAAAGTGCAATAATTAACTTTCTCAGGTAGGAAGTGAACATTTTCAACAAGAACTTGGACACCACCCGTGGAGCTTCTCACAGTACCTTTGTGTCCCCTCCAGGCTGCAGGCTAAGCTGGGCTCAGCGCGGCTCAGGGCCTGGCTACCCATTTCTCACAGGTGAAGTGATAGACAGTCCCAGCCACGTGAAGCAAAAGGGGAAGGTGCTCTGTGTGTGGTGGAGGACAGCCCTGTTTAAGGTGTCTAAACTCTATTTCAACGCATGAAGTGTTTGGTAGCAATAGGAGACCCAGCTGTCCCCACTCGCTGTTGTTTCTTCCCCAAAACTGCTCTGTAGGCAAAAGAGGAAACCAGAGCAGGGTTTAAGAGCTTTCCCTTTTCTTTCCTGAGCCCTAGGGTAGCCATACCAGGACGAGACAGAAGATGGCACTCGAACAGCACCAGATGAACAACCATCACGCTTAACATCTCCAACAGGGGCAAGAGTTATAATCAGCGTAAATAAAAAAAAATTAAAACAAAACCAGGAAAAACCGAACAGCCACTCAGCCACGGGGTAAATGTTTTCACTATCAAAGCCTCAAGTTTGCCATTAATGGTAATGTTTTAAACTTCGGCTGTTAAAACTTTACAGTTTTAAACTGTAAAGGCTAGACATGTTAAACAGTACCTGCTAGCTGTACTCTCCCTCAATTCACAATACAGCCTCGTACTGTAGTTAATGTTTCTCTCGGAAATAAAAAGCAACCTTGCACTTGATTCCATGTGAAAATGGTATTTGGGTGTGACCACCCTCCAACTGGCTTTTGTCCAGTCGGTTACCACCAGCGAGGGAACTGCTCAGAACAGCCTGGTAGGATCACAGCAGGGTCTGCACACCCCAGGGCTCACGGTAACTGGGCTGAGCTCTCCGACCCAGGAGGTACCTCGCGGTCCTGCAGCAGCTGAACTGTGACCTCTTGTATGAGGCTTGCATAAAGAAATGAGCAGATCATGCTTCCAAGTGATCATCCATGTTTTGAGGGTTAACATTAGCTCTCAGCTTTCTACACGTAAGTGTTCTCATATTCAGTACTGGAGCTAGAATTATAGCTTCCTTAAAACGTTACATTTCATAGCAGTTTGTAAAGGGGTAGAAGGGAAGACTGAAGGAACTCAGGGAGGAAAAAAAGACTAGACTATTAAAGTTATCTTTTAGCATTTACTCCCTTTTTACAAAAGAATTACAGGCTGATCGATTAGCCAGGTTCATGAAGAACTAGAGTGACAGAAAGATCATTCCTCTAATTCATTTAGAAATAGATCAGACAGATTTCTATTTTACAGATAGGAAAGTGAAATTGCTTTACTTCTCTCTATAAGCATGTTTTTTTCAAAATTTGAGAAGTCTTGTTACAGCTGCAACAGTAAGAAGCTTCAGACACCACAAAGGTCATCTAAACCAGATAAACCCAATACAAATGAGCCAGAACTTATAGGCTTAATAAACCAGCTCTCTACTTCCTAGAGCTGTTCACTGATGAAAAGCTCTCTCCTTTTTCTTATTGCCAATGAATATGGTTGTACTGCATAAAGTGACATACCTGCATGATAAAGACATGTTGTTTCCCCAAAAGCTATCTTCTAGCTGCAGTAGAGTGCAAACAATGTGTTATCTCTGCAGCAGCAGGATTCAGCACCCCATTGTGTTAGGTCCTCTTTGAACACAGGAAGACAAAGGCAACCTCAGCCCCACACCTCAATGAAATTACCTTTGGCCACGTAACAGATGTCCGAAGCTGAGGTTAAGGCTCCCCCCAGTGAAGCGAGCAGCATTTTCCTCAGGCTTCAGTGTGCTGGGTGGTTAAAGGGGGCAGAGAAAGAACAAACATCTGATCATTTCATCCCCACATCTCTTTTGTAAGAGCTCTTCTGCCTCTATAGAGATATGTGTCCCTGTCACCTCGAGACAACACTGCAACAAAAGAAAGAGCCAGCTGTGGGTGCTCACACTACCTAATACAATCAAACTCCTTCCATGGACATGCCAGCTTATCAGTACTAGTTGTTTGCTCAAGTCAGAGACAGCATGCCTCCTCTCAAACAAGGAGCCTTTGCCTCTGTATCTATACCATCCCTATATGGGACAGGAATTTTTTTTTTTTTTTTTTAAATTCTTTGTACAGCACTTACCACCATTAGTTTTCTGTCCACAACAGTTTTCTGTCCACGCTGTAAGTAGGAAAACAGGAATTGAGCAAGATTTAAACACTTATATGGGATCTAGAGTGCTTTTAGAAGGTACAAACTCATGGGCAGTATTGAAATAGCTGATGTAAAGTCTCCTACCCTTATTCGGTAAACTGTCTTCCAAAATCTATGTTAGCCCACTGTTTACTACTCGTGGTCAGATTACCTGGTATGCTGATAACTCAGCTCCAGAGATGCGTGACCATTGCCCCCCCAACACAGTGTCCAGGAGGGCTTATTTTCAGACAGGGAATTTTGAAAATAGCTATATGCCACAGGTCCAGCGTTGTGCTTAACCTGCTAATTGTTTCCCAGTGGTGGGAAGCTATCATGAAGATACTGAGTAGTTGTGTAGAGATCCAGCCTGGACACAGCAAGGCTAAGCCACAGGCAGCAAGTTGTACTGGGACCAGACTGTCTCTGCACAGTTCATGTGTCTGCTAGAACTACCCTGCCTGCAAGTACTTCATTCCAGCCCTCTGTTATGCTGGATGGTGGAGAGCTTGCTCTACCATAAATGCACAATATTCTCATTCATGAAAAAGGAGCTGACTCTTTTTCCCTAGAGGTTGCTTGATTATAGGTTAAGGAAGAGGTTGAGTAACTAATTAGCATAACATAGTTAGTACAAAAATCTGTTTACTTCCCAAGTGGGATTTGAACCTACATTTTCCAGAGACAGTATCACCCCTCTAATACTGCCAGATGGACATCAATAGCCAAAGGAAACTTGACACAGCTCTCTCAAGAGCTCCATGGCCCCGCATACCCTGGGCATGAGGCTCACAACGCCACCACAGTCTATACGTTAGGGCCAATTCATCAGTTCAGAGTCACACAGAGAAGGACCCAGAGAGGTCACACTTAAGAGAAACACAAATTGGCTCCACATCACAGGAAGAGAAGATTTTGCCTTTTGATGATATGCCAATATCATGCCTTTTTCAAGGCCAGAGGCCATATTTATGTACAAACAACTGTGACTGGCATCTTTTTCAACCCTGAATAATCTATAAAAATCTTCACTATACCATCAGGCCAGAGGAACTCTTTCTATTCTAGAAAACACATCCTCCCAGATTTCAGCTGACATACCCATGTACATGATGCAGTTGCCAGAACACACCAACATATTTGATGATGATCTTGTAGCTGTCACATGAAGGAATAAATACAACCGATGCATGACCAGGCAATGGCAGCAATGGAGGAAATGAAGCACAGATGAACATGAGAAAAATCAGGGTTTTAATGATAAATTAGCAGGTAAGAAAGATAATAAAGAATCAGTGAGTTCTGTTTGACCTATTTAGGATCTTTCCCGTGTCAGATTCTTAAGTCTTCAGTTAGATGGTAGCTATCATGGGAGAAAAGTGTCAGCTTTAGGACTTAAGCACCAACCAGTGGCATTAGTCTGAAAGCAAAGTTTGGGATCTCATTCTTGGCAACACTCATTAGCAAGTTTTTCTGATCAGCTAATGACTTATTTTCTCTCATTCAGAATAAGTGTCTGTGGAGTTCTCGACACAATCCTTGGAAGCAATGCATCACCATCTAGCTGTTCTATGGCAGTTTTCAAGTCACACAACCAATTTTTGGTACAAGAATGTATCTACATTTCCACTTCAGCCTTGATCTTCAGTGCTGACTCGATTTCCAGTCCACTCACAGGACTGCTCACGCAACTGACACACTGCTTTATGTGTCATTAAAAACAAAGTCACTCCATGTCCTGAAGTTGCTCACAAATTTGGAAGCCCACTTTTAAAAAAAGCAAGCTGCTTTGTCACCTTGGCTGTGAAGCATGAATCCAGTTTACAGTTTTCTTTCATTTTAAAATTCCAGCCACTCTGTCATATAAATACAGTTTGATGGAGAAATCTCACCACCTTCATGGCAATCATCAAAAACCTGCAAGAGAAAGCCCTGTGTCAGTAATTATATACAGCAAGCATGATCTAACTGGAAGTAACATGCTCACATGTTTTCTGCTCCTTCCCCAGTAGAAAAGCAGTAGTCTAACAGAGGCCAAAATCTAGGAAGTCCTAAGCCAGCTCTGAGGAGGAGAAGCAAAACAGACCACACTGTAGTAAATGATGCCAACAGACACACTGGCAAGTTCTACCTACATATTAGTTTACAATCCAAGCAGGAGAGACCAAAAGCTAGACAGAAATGTTAGCTTGTTAAAAAACATAAATAGGCAAACTTGGGATCATAAACTATAATAATATAATTTGGAACGGTCTACACTTGACAGCAGCCTTTCACATACAGTCCACTAAAGAGACAGGATGTAAGTGGGAAACATCCTGGTCTAAACTAAAGAATCTGCCTCTTACACCACCGCTAAGGCATCACGGATAACACTCATAAGTGTAAAAGCCACAAGGATCACTCACGGGCGTAACCTGGCAATGTGCTGGCTGGCCATTTGCAGGATTGTATTTAAAATTTGCATGCACTCACCTATTCGAATACAGAATTAATTACTTACAGGGCAGAGTCCACATGGCGTCCTGACTAATCCAGTGGGTTGTATGAGAGGACTAACGGCTCTGTACAACTTCATCTGTCCATCCACACTGCCTACCGTCCCTTCCTTTGCAGCAATAATAGTCATCTCCACTTTTCCATCATATATTAGCGTATTTAAAATGGTTTCAATGTCTTCCATTGACAACTCTACCTGAGAAATAATTTGTAAAATAAATACTAGGAAAGATGCATGCCAGTAAGTCCTGCAAGGAGGAAATGAGCAAACACCATGAATAACAAATCCTTAAGAGTTCTAATCGAGCCCTGATAAAGGCATCACTCTCGCTGGGCACTTTATGGGGTTGTGCAGATACAAAAAGAAAAGCAAATACCAATACCTCCTACCTCCCAAGCACTTCTGGATTACACTAGCCTTGGCTTACCAAATTATGCACCTCAAGTGTCTACATCATCCTAGCATGATACATTTCCAGTTTTACAGGAAAACAATCGTGAAAGAAGACAGACTACTGAAGAGATGCCTGTTGATGGTGACCAATAATTGTGGGGTCTTTTTCCTCCTTTTTTTTTTTTCGCCTCCCCTAAAACTGTTTGAAGTGCATAGGCAAGCTTGAGAAAAATTATAAAATATAAAGCAGTTGAGATCGTTAAAGGAAAACTTACTCCAGTTCCCATCTACAAAAAGGAATGTGAATGCTGATTCTTTTATACGTCTTTGAAAACCCACATGTACAAACTACCCTGGAAACCCATGCAGCACCAACAACCCTCCTCAAAAAGCAATAAAGCAGCAAAGCCCACTTCCAATACAGTAACTGTAGCACTTATCAGACCCTCACCAAATTTGCAGGACCCAACTCCTGCAGCTAGTCATGCACTGAGGATTTTGAGTAGTAAGATGAATCTATTCTGACCTTACTGATACCCAGTTCACAGATGTATTTCCACACCTCATGGGATGAGGCAAATGAGCTGTTCCTCTGTATCATGGGATTCTGTTTGCTCTCTCGAGCTGCTTCTGCCTACGAAAAAGCAAAGATGAGTTATAGTCAGTACTCACTGCCAAGAGCCTCCTCCTCCTCATGGAAGTTGATTTCCAAACTGTTTCTGGGATGTGTTTTTTATTTAGCATTTAAAGCTATGTCCTCAAGACTGATGTACATGAGACAATGCAGTGCACAACTAAACATAATTTTACACTAAATATGACACAAAATTTACATAGTGATTTAGATTAATATGAAGGAATATTAGCATCTGGCGGTTTTTTTGACACAGTTTTTCTGCTGTACCTAGTGCCAGTTAAAATATATTTTAATGCAATAGAGAAATGCTGCAATCTGTATAGGATTTAACAGAAAGCAGGCTTCTCCTGCAGTTGTACTAGAAAAAATTATCTTCTAGGCAGAGCTGACTGCCTAGTGCCTTCCACACTCTCAGAAATTAGGAGCTCTGCAGGGAAAACAGTAATTTTTGCTAGGTTTTTTGGTCCTGTGTTCTTTGCTGCCTAGCTTATCATTGGACTTTGGAGACGGAAGGCTTCAATCCCTGTACAGGGTGTGAAAATATGCATTATTAAAATGCAACACCATCACACTTGATGTGACAAATACAATCCAGTACAGATTTGCCAATCCAGTTATAACAATGGCCAACACTTAGGGAAAACACTATGGAAAACTTAAGCCTTGCCTGTCACTAGTTTTATGAAGAAAACAATTACTTGCACAAAACGAATCGAAGGTAACTTTCATAGTGGCACTCACCTTACTCTGTAGAAATTTAAAACACTGTTGATTTAACACCTCCACAAATTCAGACTCAAAGTCTTGGTCACTGTACCAAGCCCCACCAGTCACTGACCGGTCAGGCTGCAGGTTATATAGCATATACACCTTCTTCTTGGATGCCTGTTAGAGAAAAGTGCACAACTCTTAACAGCTGAAAGTCTTCCATAAGAACGGAAGATTTAAGAAGATATCTGCAAAAGAGAGAGCTCATTATTCCTAAAACTGGGGGCACAGCAATCCAGCTGACTCAAGCTATCATTAACATGTTTGACCCAACCCACAGGTAAGATGGAGATAAAGAGAAGGTCAATACATTCAGATTCCTCATAATTTTGTAACATAGTGTTAGAAGAGAGAATCCTACTAACAGTGTGCACACAATACAAACCTCACTGAAGATGATCTTGGTATTTATCTATTTATCTATCTATTTAACCTATTGACTCTGATCCCCCTCCACAGTCAAAGGAGGGCAGGAAAGTGTCTTTAGAAGACAGCAAAGACAAACTTAACAGAGGCTTACAACCATTTCTGCAAGAGACAAGCCATGTTGATGATGTAAGGACCCTTACATGATTAAACCCTGCAGCTAAAGTTAGCCCTTGCGAGCCCACTCCTTACTGCCGCATCTAGACAGGGCGAATGGGAATGCTGCTTCAGTCCTGATGTTAGTAGTCAGATGGCTGAAGGACAATGGTTGTCCAAAGGACTACTCGGCAACCACTGAAGCAATTTTTGCAGCGTTACGTCCCCTGTACAACTAGATGAAGCCAGCATCTCTCACAAAAACATGAAAAAGCTGCTTCTCTATATGTCCAACTTCTTTATCTCCATTTTATTTTTATTTAGGAAGTTACCCTCACCTCTCATTCCTTCCTTGCCCCCCCCAAAAATGCACACATGCAAGCCAAGGTATTGCCTCCATGGTGCAGATGAGACTGGCACGTAGAAAAGGCACACAACATAAAACTTCCAAGAGTTCACAAACAAGTGGTCTTCCTGGTGTACCAGGCCCTGCAACAAGATAGAATCTCTGCAGGAAACCAAAAGAATGTCCAAGGAACATGCTAATACCAATGATTTGTAATTAAGCAGGTAAGGGAGAGCAGGATGCTGCATGAGCATTACAACAGAGTGAGAAAAAGCATGGAAAAGGCTAAGCCCTACACTGGTACGTGGACTGTTTGCACGCAAGATAAGAAAGTACTTGAGTAACTGGAACAAAGTAGAGGAACCAAGACTAAAATGGAATCAAATGTCTCAGAAATTGTTTAAAGTAAACAATACAAATCCAGTATGAACCAGATAACTGAAGGGAGTTTCAGGATCTCCAGGGGAGAGGAACCTTGCAAGGCCACTTGCAGCTAGGTAACCATATCACTAGTCCTGTATAAAAGCTTGAGATTGCTTCAGTATCAGAAATACCTAATTGTGGTACAGCAACATTGGGACCAATGGAGAAAAAGTAATTACGGGCAGGTTGCTTATTTGGATGGAGACTGAGTGGAGAAAGGAGAAAAAGGTGGTGGAAAAGAGAGTTAAGAAACAAAAAAAAGAGAATAAAGTATATTAAAAAAAAAATCAGAGAACAAGAGGGGGCAGGATCTGCAGACAGCAAGAGTGTGGATGCCTATGGACAGCAGAGAAGCTGACCTGTGGACCCAAGCCCATCGGCATGCCGGAGGGAAACTCTTCCCTAGGTTTATGTCCTAAAGACCAGGTATGGAAGCACAGAGAAAATGGTGACAGAACTGCAAATTAGTAGTAAGCTGCGTGAGACATTTGTGAAGGGTAACAGAACTATAACAACAGTTGTGTGCAATAAAGAATTAAGAGAACTAAAACTGCAATTTGATGGTAATGGTGTGTAATTAGTAGTGGTGGGAAGAGTGGTAGAACTGTATATTAATAGTTATGTGTTTATTAATTAGATTATTAATCAGTTTGTTAGTAGTATGTTGATTATTTAATAAATATTATAGCCTCTCACATCTGTGGCACCTCAAACCTGCACCCTAAAGGCAGAGAGTCAAACACTGGTGCATAGTCAGTGAGAAAGCTGGAGGCAGAATGAGGTTTCTCTGCTCCCATTCTCCTGTTCAAACACACACAGCATGCAGCAAACGTTTGAAATAGTTTAAAAATAAAAAAGTCATAAAATACTCACTGCCACAGATTTAACTGCTTTAATTAGCTTCTTGCTTTCCAAGTTTTTCAGTATCTTGTTGATCTCCGTTAAAGGCAAATTACTTTTGTATCTAATGTCCCTGCTCCAAATGCCTGTTTTAAAACAGAGCAGTGAATGGGAATGAATAGAAGAAACCACTTGTTTCTGTACGTATTCACAAACCAAAAGTCACATCACAACATTGCTTGACTCGCTTGCCAACCATAGGATGTATCCTCGATCCTACCACTCCCGGCAACAGGGAGGGAAGGAACAGAAGGGGATGGAACAAAAAAACAACTGACAAAACAAGAAATGCATACCACAATACTGTCCTTCTGCCCTTTACCTCTCTTCCAAGAGCTCTTACAAGTGAACCCCATTTCACTGCCAACATGAATACATCACAGAAATGTTCTTGCATTTTTAGGTAACTAGTGTTTGCTTCAACAAAAATATGACAGCCCATTCTACCTGCCATTTCTCAACCACAGCATGCAACAACTGCTGAGAAAGCCTAGTTCCTAGCAGTGGTTTCTGCCGGCCGTACACCTGTTAAATCCAGTATAGATATAACATTTTCTTTTCAGTACTGAGTGTTCTGCAGATTCCTCAGCTTGACAGTCCCATAGATAAATTGTAATTTGTATTCCAAATATTCTGAAAGAGCCCCCCAGAAAAGTCAACCAGGACAGGTTGTTATTTTAATAAAGAAATACATCATCTCCTCTTTTGTTTTTAAAAAGTGGACACATAGAACATTAGCTACAGACCTGGTACGGGGACTCTAGATTTTATATTTGTATTGTCTGGACAAGCATTTAAAAGTTTGGACAGGAATGGTTCCATAAGTAAACATAGTTAGTACCATTCACAATTATAATTTATTTAAACTACCTTTGTTGCCTGCATCTTCTATAATTTGGTAAACCAGCTTCTCTTGATTGTCAGAGCCTTTCATTTTACTGTAAAATAAGACAGACATCAGGATTTTTGAAAGGTCCAAAATTTGAAAGAAGTTGGATTTGCTTTAAACTGAAAACAAGTACTATGAAAAAAAACAATGCACAAAGGACAAAAAAAAAAAAACCAACACACAATAAGCCAGCCATTGGCAAATATAACACATGACACTAAACCTCTCCGGATCAAGCCAAGCTTGCCAGTGAGAAGCCACAGTAAAGAGAAAAGAGCACAGTATGAAAGAAAAGTGACTAAGCAGGAGTCGTTCAACGGGTCCTAACAATGGGGAATTTGGAGTCACGTATGAACACAACTGTGGAAGGTCAAACAGAGCATGAAGCATAATTTAGGATAATCTGTCTCTAGACAGAACGTCTAGAAAGGGATAGTAGCATGCTCTCAACTCTAAAACATGCCTTTTCACTGGTCTGAGAAACCCTGAACTCAGCAATCTTTTTCTAAAGCATTTGAAAGAGAAGATGACATGCCTGCAGTGAGGATAATTTTGAAGGATATTTCTTTCTAGAAGTATGTCTAAAGCATCTTTTACTCAGATTTACATAGGCATCACAAGACATGGTTTGAAGGTACATTTTAATAAATCAAACAGCATAAGTAGCAGTTCAAGTGGCCTCCTGGAACAGCTGTAAACATGAGCACAGATCCTGTAACATGAGCAGTGAGGAAGACCACAGAACCACAGTTTGCAGATGGTATGGTCGGGCTTCAGCTGGATTCCACCTGAGCCCATACATATGTTTGCACAGATCACTTCGCTGTCATCTGGACGAGGAACTCTGCTAGTAAGTTAGAGCTATAGTCCCATGGCACCCTCTGTTCAGTAGAAACCACTATACCTAAAAACAGTTTTCAGGATCAGCTCAGGGGAGTTAAACGTACCCTCCTGAAACAAGCAGTTATCTTCTGTAACGTCCATGTTACAGAACCCATATTACATTGCTGGGTGTCTTCTCAGCAATGCTGCATGTGAGTTGCAGAACTGTGTTCCAAATATAATTATCATTTATTAGCAAACACGAGGCTTACCTTGCATTTTGAGACTCTTTGATTCTATATAGGAGACCTGCATTGCTCCTGAGAAGGTCCAGTTGCCCCTAGGACAGATGGGCACAAGGCATTTACTTTCCTTCAAAAAAGCTTGTTTCAGAACGTGGCAAGAATCTTCTAAACTTCCAAAATAAAAATCTTATTTCATGTCCACTGAATAAAGAAAAGGGAAAACTAACATTTCTAACCACTGGAAACAATAATACCCTCAAAGATATTTTTTTCCCCTACAAGTATCCACTTAACCAGCTATCAGAAGTAACAAATACAGTTCCCGACTCTTCCCACAACATCTGTGCACTTGCTATTATTTCTCCTAACTTTCACCATTGCACGAGGAACATCAAATTCTTGTATACTTTGCTCCCCCTTTCCACCAAAACAGTCGTTTGCCTGGCTACCAAGAAATCGTGTTGGAGCTCTGCTGAACAAGTTTTGAACAATTCTGAGTTCCAGTAGTAAAGTTCTGTTTATTAATAAGTAGAGATCATTGCCAGCCAGGATCGACAGTGCCTCTCAGAGGCAAATTATTGGCATCTCACACACACAAAACATTTGCACTTGTGCCTAGGCCAGGCAAATTCTTATTTCCTATTTTGAAGGTGTAAGCAATTAAACAAGCCCAAGAGCATAATTGTGTATAACAGCATTAACTAACATTCACTCTTTCATTGCCAGCTAATCCTTTCCCCATAGTTACAGCCTTGTTTCTTATTGATTTGCATTATGTGGTTGATTGGAGCTCACACCTCAAGATAATCCCCTTTGATGCTTTTCTACAGATGAAGTACTTGCAGTTTATCTCAAGTGAAGAGATGCTTATTAAGGCTGAGCTCTCACTGCAGTTTTTCCCCATATTTGAGGTACTTACTAGATCTCTCCACACACTCCACACTCCCCGAGGCATCTATTTTAAATAAATTCTAGAGACTTAACTATCTCTGAAGCTTCATTGTGAAATTTGGCCAGCCCTTTCAAAAGTTATTGAACACACAACCTCACATTTATAACAGAAAGACCGAAAAGAGACAGATTAGATTACTTCCACCTAGAATGGTCCAAGCTAAGAAGTTCCTGTTATAAGAAAAACAAACAAACAAACAAACAAAACAAAACACCCCTCCTTGCTCAGTTTGGATACTTTCAACATCCTTCTTTCTGAGAAAGCAAGTGCCCCTCTTTTCAACAGTGCTCTCTTAACTGCACCACTCAGTCTGCTTTATTCCTGACTTCACACCCCCATGAAGCAGCTAGCTACAGAACCGAAAGGAATTTTGATCTTTAAAGACCTTGAACATTTAGCTGATACTCAAGTTTATGCCGCACTGAACCAACAAGACTAAACAGCTACTATCTATTCCTGAACACCTGGCAGAAATAGTTGACTGTGACCCTCATTCCTATCTCAGGCTGACTCCTGATACAGTAAAGTGAGATGTGGGAAATTTACAGAAGATGCAAAAAAAAATTCCTTGAGATGTTTCACCTGCATATTATCAGAGTAATCCACGACTTTGGGATTTTGTGAGGGGTTCGGAAAAGACCTTCACATATAAGAGCATGGGCTAACATCCCTTCTTTTATCTCTAGCTAATTCATTCCCCATCAATTAATGAGCCTTGTGGTTATCACCTGTGGCCATCTTTACACCTGCTGAACCACTGCAACTACACTTGCACCCGACTGTTACATTAGACTATTGTATCACATTCTGCTTTACAAAGTAATACACAGGGAAAAGAAGACCAAAGAACTACAGACACATCAGAAAAACAAAGGTGGTATTTCTCAGTGGTAGCTTCCTCACCTAGAAATCCATATGGGTATACAAAATCATGTCAACTTTGTATTACAGAATGGAAAGAGTAAGTTGAAGTATGTTTTAATTGGTTTTGGCAATCATAAGTGCTTATGGCAACTGTACATTATGGCAAATGCCGCTAAATCCAAAAGGACTCATTTGCTAGCCCTGCCCAACAGGGTGCTACCATGCAGACTGTGTGTATAAAGAGTGCTCCGGGCTGGCTGAAGTAACATGAGGAAGCTGAGATCCCCCTACCATCGAGAGCAGCCTGTTGATCGCCATGGCTCGCTGCTGGGCTTCCATGTGAGGCATATCATTTTGAATCACCTGGTCTGTGATACCGTGAGGGAACTGATGACACAGCTCAATAATCCTGGGGGAGGAGAAAAGCAAGTTTAAAATCATGTTCTATTGCATCCAAAACCAAATCCAAGCAGTATTAGAGTCAGAATGAAAGAGAGGGAAAAGAACAACTCAGGGGAAAAGTACCCATGAACTGCTTCTTGGCCATATCTCTTGAGGGAATTTAGCATCTACTCCCTATGCTGATAAATATGTTTTTGCAACTGCTGGACAAACTACCTTTGCTCTTTGTGACAACACTGAACACGGTGCTCCACTTTAATGTTGCTCTCATTATTAACAACATGGATTTAGAGCTCACTGTACAATTTCATTGTACAAAAGGTTCTGATGGGAAGGAATTGCTAGCTAGTCAGAAAACACAAGTACTGACGAAATACCTTTTAGAAAAAAAATTGCTTAATGCAGAAAAGCCACAATTCCCCTTTCTAAGGGCAGAAAGACACCAGGGCAGCCGAAGGTAACCTGACCCCATCGCTCACCGCTACCGAAGCAGCAGTTTGTGCCCTCCCAGCCCCGGCACAAAACGCACAGTGCCCCAACAGCAGCAACCCCTCCTTCAGGGCNATACCGGGGATCGAGTGGGGTGGGTAGGGCTGTGGGATGGGATCAAGTGGGGTGGGCAAGGGGCTCCGTAGCGGGGATCGAGTGGGGTGGGCAAAGCTGTGGGGTGGGATCAAGTAGGGTGGGCAAGGCCAAGGATCGAGTGGGGTGGGCAGCGCTGTGGCTGGGACCACGTGGGGTGGGCAAGGCTGTGGAGTGGGATCGAGTGGCGTGGGCAAGGGGCTCAGTAGCAGGGATTGAGTGGGGAGGGCAGGGCTGTGGGATAGAGTGGAATCAAGTGGGGTGGGCAAGGCTGTGGTTGGGATCGAGCGGGGTGGGCAAGGGCTCAGTAGCAGGGATCAAGTGGGGTGGGCAGGGCTGTGGGAAGGGATCGAGCAGGGTGGGCCGGGGCTGTAGGAGTGGGTGTTGAGTGGGTGGGCAAGGGTCTGCCATGGGACCGTGTGGGGTGGGCAGGGCTGTGGGCAGGATCGAGCGGGCGGTCAGGCTCGTGCAGTGGGACCGGGCGCGGTGGCAGGGGCTGTACAGCAGGGATGGAGTGGGGTGANAAAACGCACAGTGCCCCAACAGCAGCAACCCCTCCTTCAGGGCCCATTTCCTGGCCACCACCCGGGCCGCGACCCACGCCCCCCGAGGCACCGGCGCACCCCGTGCCCTGCCCGCTCCCCTCACAGCTCTGCCGCCTGCCCCCCCCCAGGACACTCCCCTCGCCTCGCTGCCCGCCCCCCCACGCCCCTAACGCGCCCTGCCCCTTCACGCACCTCTTCGCCAGGGCCCCCACCGCCCGGCAGCTTTCCCCCAAAACACACGGTGCCACCGGGGCGCGCCCCCCCCGGCACCACCCTTCCGCACCTGGTCTCTATATCCATGGGGTCGGGGACCTCCGGCTTCACCTTCACCTCCGCCATGGCGCAGCGCACCCGGCCCGACGGCCGCGCCACCAACCCCGCCCTCCGCAGCGAGCGGCGCGGCGAGATGGCGTCAGAACCGCGCGGCGGAGGGGAACGGGGTCGGTTGCTAAGCAGCGGGACGCGGACCAATGGGCGGCCGCGCTGGCGGGGCCAGGGGAGGGAGGGCGGGGTCGCGGCCGGNTGGGCTGTGCCATGAGGGGATGGGAAGCGGGGCCTGACCTGGCAGGGCACATGCAGGCAGGGACGGAGCCCAACCTGGGGCAGGGGCTGGGCACGCTGGGGATGCCGGCAGGACCGGTTTGTCCCGCTGCTGATGGGCTCCCAGAAAGCTGAAACAGGGCGCTGTGCTTTTGGTCCAGGTGTGCCAAGAGCAGGCGGATCCTTCAGGAAAAATACTCTCTACCCCCTCATGTCAGGTAAAGATCTGATCCACCCATCGTTGCATCTCCTGTGCCACTGCATGCAGCCCAAGAGAGTTTGGCTGAGAACTGCCCGAACTCCTTAACCACTGTTTTGGGCAACCCAGCTGCAGGCAGCACTGTGGCAGACCTCGTCGTAGCCCCAGTGAGAGTGTGGACTAATGAATACCTCCCGTGCTGAATCATTACTGTCTGCGTTGATGAGTAGCGTGAGAGACGTTTCTGGAGGATTGAAGGGTTGGTTACAAAACCAAATCCTTCTAGTGTAGGCATGTTTCCTGGCCCTGAGTATCAATTCCCAAGATCTGGAGTACATCTTCTTGTATTGTAAAATGTTATCGTATCCAAATGCAATTTTTCACTCTTGAATTGTGTGACATGATAATGACTATGTAAATTATGTTAAATCATGTTTGGCACCTGTTTTATAGGTATATTCTTAATGCATACAGTAGCTGAGATAAGCTTTAGGAATAGCCATCTTGCTTTAGTCCTTTTCAGGACATCTTGTATATATTCAGATTGCTACGATGAAACAAGAGGCTGGTTCTTCCTGCAGAGAAAATTACACCACATCTACCATGATTAGGGTCGAGATACTTTGCTGTCACTCACTCTTACCATGTATCACTGACGTATGATGCTGAAGCTGTTTCTCTTGAATAAGTGGAAATCAGACTTGAATAAGGAAGGCCAAAGTGTAATGAAAGCCACAGTGCTCATCTCAAGCTTTGTTCACAGTTCTGAAACAGGAGAGTAAGTCGAAAGTGTGATGGTCATTAGGACCTTCTCCTTTTCAATGTGAAAATCAAACATTAATGAGAACTAACACTTCAAGGATCCGGTGTTCTCTCTTTTAAGAGAAACAAATGAAGCCAAGGAATCATTTTAAAAGACTGTATTTCTCAATGCATTCTTCTGTTTAGAAAAATTATTGTCTGCCTTTCTGTTTTTGTTTTTTAAAGATCACTGCTGAGAAAAATGACAGCTGGCTCTGTCTCAGTTCCTCATGTCATACCACTTCGAATCCCTCTTCCAGGGAAGGCAAAACATGAAATAGACACAAACACTCTTGTAGAAATAAAATCAGGTATGAATAAGAACTTTGGCTCTATGTAAAACCTTTTCATATGTGTTCATTTGAAACTTTTAGCCTCTATACTTTTGTTTACATTTAATTAAAATTTTTATGAGTGCCCACTTCCTTAAGGAACTTGTAAAATTAACCAACATGTTTTGATACACCAAATATACTTGTGCTTAATTTTATGCATTCAAACAATATTATTGACATGAGTTATTTCATATATGTAAGCAGTCTTAATTGCTTCCAAGATCAAGCTCTTAAGCTGTTGCATTTTGCTTTGACTGCAAAACCAGTGCTTGAAAGTATCATATGCCAGGCTCACCCCAAAGGTTTTCTTTACATTTTTTGAAATGCCACCTTTCACCGTGGGAGAAATCTTTTCTGCCGTTAGAACGGACATGCTATTGCAATGTTTTCATACAAAACCATTGCACAGTTTCTTTATGAAGAGAAATACTGCTTATAATGAAATTAAGTTTGTTGAGTAACTAATTTTTCATGGGAGAAACAGTTTTAGTCCCAAACATTCAGTCATTTATGGAACTGCTTTATTTTGTTTATGTGAGAAAAATCAAGCACAGTAGTGAGTACTTTGAAGCGTAGAGCTTGTTTTTCACAGGTTCAATACAGTTTGGCTAATTACTTTCTCTGTGTCTTTCAGATACACCTGAGGTCTCCATTTATTACACTTTAGACGGAAGTAAACCAGAACTCATTAGGAAACCTGGCTATGGAGAGCATAACACTTTTAAGTATAAGGGTCCTATCGTATTACCAGTTGGGAAAATAATGGTCAAGGCTCTGGCAGTTACAAAGTAAGTATCCTGTTTATTTCAGTTGTATTTTGACAAGGGACAGCTATCTCAGTCATGGCTTGGAGCCATGCTGTTTA
The DNA here is from genome assembly GCA_013400755.1 of Pelecanoides urinatrix. NCBI lineage: Eukaryota > Metazoa > Chordata > Aves > Procellariiformes > Procellariidae > Pelecanoides > Pelecanoides urinatrix. The sequence goes on along the minus strand of VZTQ01014808.1, from coordinate 201,043 downwards.
AAGCACTCCATACCTCACAAATGAGAGACGCTGCTTTCCCCAGCCGGTTTGCTATCTAAGCGATCTTCATGGGTTGCACTGACTTTCTCTTAACACCTTTTATCCATTAAGTGTTGGTGCAGATGGATTATTTCTTGGATGTTTATCTCCTGGGCTGTGGGTGTAGGCCAATGATACGTAGAGGCTGTGAGTGAGAAATAAATAAAATAATAAAATATACTATACTTCAAGCTCATCCTTTTGAGGGTGATCATAAAAAATGCCAGAGGAACTAGTGTGGTGTTTTCTGGGGTCATCCAGTGATTCAGCAGATTTATAGAAGCTGGTCTTCCCAGGAATCTGCTTAGTTTCTCCCGAAGGAGCACAGGATGCTAAACCTCACAGATTAAGTACAATGTTAGTACAAGGGTAAAGTACAAGGGTAAAGTAAAAATATGATACATAGAAAACTGGATTTAGCTGCACAGCCACTGACTTTCTCCAAACTCACTCCATGCTTAGAAACATAGACGACGCATGCATTCTCTGTCTGTACTCTGTTGTATTATCTTTTATTTCCCAAGGGAGCAGAAACTTCCACTCCAGTTGGGGATTTGTGCTTGCTGTCCCCCACTATTTGCACCCGCAGGTAGCCTTTGCTTGTGTCTGCACTGGAATATAACAACACAAACATAGGCCTCTGTGTATTTTTTGATGTCACTACCTGGATTAACACTTGTTTCCAGTATGTTTTTATTAAGACATTTTCAGTTGGGCTAAATAGATGCTCTAGAATGACAATAAATTCTAAATGAATGGTTTGGTCATTTACAGCCATTTTAATGTTACTGCTGTAATTTAATAAATGGTAGAGCACAACAGTTGTTATGTCAAATAAATAGGATGCTACCTGCTGCTTGACTGGGAAAATGAATACGGTATTATGAATGGAAGAAAAGTCTTGCTCTGCTCTATTTTCTGTGATGCTGGTAAACAATAGTTACCCCAGAAAGCCGATACAACAGTATCAAGAGTTTTACATGTAAAAGATGTTGAGGGATTAAAATATTCATACATTTTATTGGTAACTTCTTAGTGTGCATATTTTAAACAGAAAATAAATTTTAAAAAGAACAAAACAAGGCAGTAGTTACTGAGAGTATTGCCCAGAAATATACTTATTATATGAAATAATGACTCGCAAACTTGGAAGAGATGTACCAGCAAATGAGCCATGTTTGTCAGTGATTTACTTTTTGCTGCACATGGGCTTGTTGCATGTATATAGCTTTATGAACATTGATTTTCAGGGACTGCAGGGAGAGTACAGTTGTAACAAAGGTATTTCTGGTAGAGTACAAGCAGCCAAACATCCTCGTCTCTGCTGCAGACAATGACAAGAATTTCCTAAAAGATATCACCACACAGGCAAGTTTTAGCAAATTTAACTCCTTGTCTGAATATAAAATGTGTGGTATTACTTAGAGATTAAACTTTGTTTGCCTATACTTTTTATATATTTTATTACCTCTGTTTTCCCATCTTTGCTGCCTCAGTCCTTTCTGTAATATTAACATTTCAAGGGGACAATTTTTTTTTCTTCTTCACTAGTCTTTCATTACCAGTTCAGGTCAAATATTTTTAAAATACATTTACCATTTAAGATTTTCAAATGCTTGCATTGAAAATTAGCATGTGCTTTTAACATCATAACAAATAACTATAAAAAGAGAGAATTAGAGCAAAACTAAATATTTCATTTGGAATTCAAATGGAATTACTTTTTAGGAGAGGGAAGGTGGGATGTTTACTACAAAACCAAAGAAGAATGGAGTGAATATGGAAATCAAGCCTGCCTGGAGTGAAGCACCCCAAGATTTTCAAGGTATAGTATTACTTTATAAGACTGAAATAGACTTCTGTGTTAGCTGAAAATAGGCAGTGTAAGCTTTTCCTCTTACATCATTGGTAAAATAAGGGTAATTTCAAAACTATCTCAGAAGATAGAACATCCACTGCGAATTCCAATTTCCATTGCTCAACACTGCAAATAGAGAACAACAATTAACTTCCATACATATCACATTAGCTCTTAAAACACATTAAAAAGTCATTCATTTCTGAGCAACATAACAAGGCCCAGTCTATATTTCCCTTTGTGCCAGAAAATGCTGTTAAGTTGATGGGATTGCAAATCCTTTAGAGAGTTCTTTACTGATGTTTGCTTGCAGTAAGATTCCAAAATATGTACACAAAGCAGAAATGAAAGCTTGACTCATATTTTCTCTATAGATGAAGCCTGTTATTCCGTGGTAATGGCAATGGGACTGTTTAAGAGCAGAGAATTGTATTAATGTTTACTCATTAATTTACTCTTAGGAGCTGGGGTTGTTTTGAGCATGCAGGAAGGAATAAAACTGTAAATAGAGAAAAATACAAAAGTAAGCTTTTTCAGAGAGGAATGAGGTTTGTTTTAGTTTAATTTCCTGTAATTCCATGCAGTTTATTTGAATCCAAAATCTGGATGTCAAATACATTTTTAAATATGCCTAGCTATTGGAATTTAAAATAAGAGTATGTAATATTCATATTAAGATATATGTAAACTGCATGAAGTGAATGGCAGTGGAATAACAGGATTGTAATTTTAGACTTGGAAACAGAAAGAAAGACTGCTCAATGGTCCCTGCAAGGACCACAGCTCCTTGCCAGTCATTTGGAAACAACAGAGTACAGAGAGGAATCCATCTCAGCATTACCAATAGAGTCGTTACAGGTAAGCAAAGGGCTTTGAGGAAAGTTGTAAAAGGCTGTCATCAGAACTGAGCTCTAAAAAAATAAAGATGTGAAGATTTGTGATCATTCTCTTATAATCTCTCAGAAATTAATGCCTTTGGCTGTATTATATAGTACTAATTTAAATTTACTGGTAATGACACTCTGGAATAGGTACGCCCAAAGCAGTACACAGTTATCAGTAACCAGGCAAAGCAAATTAACAATGCCTGCATTCCTACTAATTCTCTTCTAATAAATTACTGAATCTGCAATTAGCAAATGATTATTGCTATAGGTTGGCAAGTTGATATTTAAAACTTAATATTCGGTAATGCTATCTGGGACGTAAATAGCAAGACATTGATTTATTTTTATTGGAAGAAGCTGTCAGTCCTTAATGCAGCTAATGGGGGAATCAAGTGTAGTAGATATTCCTTAAAGCAATGCATTTCAGTGCAGTTTGTCTCAAATAACATTAGCTGATTTTGCTACTCTTATATGCATTTTGCAAATATTCGCTTACTAAGGCTAAAGAACTACTTTTATTTTAGTTTGCTAGTTCTTCTGCAGTGACTAGCCGGAAAAGCTTAGCAAGCACACAGGTGGCAAGAATCCAGAGGGAAACAGATTTTCTCAAGTAAGTGACTTCTTTTAACGTATTTGTCCTTGGAAAGTAACTAAGTAATTGTCTTTTGCAACCAAAGGCTCTATAAAAAGAAGGAAAGCAAAGAGACACTGGCTCATAACTGGAGAATGTGATCTTGGTAGGGTTTTGAAAATTCTTTCTCTTACATGTAGTTTTATTTATATCTCACCATACACAGTTATCAACTATCTTATCATCCTTTAAAAAAAATTCCTAACACCGGTAGGATCAGAGGAAATGCTGTCTTTTCAAATTAGAGTACAGCCCTCACTGCTGCAGGTGAAAACTGCTCACTGGAGTAGTCTTACAGAACATTAGTGCTTATCAGTATTGAAAGGGTTATGTGATCTACATCAGAGGTTCCCCATTTGCAGCAGTGAGGCCTAGATACAGATTGTGTGTCAGGAGACTTGTTTACCTCACGTGGTGAGGAAGAAAGTATGAAACTCCATAGCAGCCAAAGAGCTTTCTATCTTGCAAAGCTGTTTGGAGTTCAGAACCTCATATCATGGATGCTGGGGCATGGTCTAGTGGACCACCATAGCTTGGAAACCACAACTGAAAAATCAATGGTCTAAGTCCTGTCACAACAGGTTCCAGATTAATCATTACTATGCAGCAGCACAATACCAAAACAAGCTCAGCCAGTTTGATCTTATTTTCAGATGTGCACACTGTTCTGCACCTCGCCTGTCTGACCCCTTGGCTCACTTCTGTCAGGAATGTGGATCTCCTATCCCACCTGTGCCAGTACGCCGCTTCCCACCCCCTGAAGGAGCGCAGGTCAGCAAAACATCATAACAATCAACAAATCCTGTTTGGAAAAACCAACTTCCTCAGCAAATTACACATTCAGTGCTGGCAAAATCATTATTTAGTCACACTTTCATTTGGAAGCACTGTTCTGATTCTTTTATTTTGTTAAATACCTTTAGCAGTGGACCCAATATAATTCTTAAATGATGGGCAAAAATAACCATAGATTGCTTCAAGTGCCATATATTTTAATAAGGATAACAATGAAAAAGTAAATTGTGTTTTATTCATTTGTGCCAGAAACATCACCAAATTCAGATTCCTCCTCATCCTGCAACAACAGCCACCACGTCTTCAGGACCTGCATATGCATCTTATTCCAGTGCTAACTAGTGCAGTTAGTCAGTTAGTAACTAGTGTCTGTGTCACAGCTGTGGAAGATCCATCTAATATGCCTGAAACCTTAAACAGTGGCATGTGTGGGCATATGTAAGAGCACAGAGTTTTTACAGTGATCCTATCTTCTCTAAGCTCTTCCCAAGAGATAATAACCTGATCTGACAAGTCAGTGGTATATTTTTTTTTCCTGTATCATCAGAAAGTTGTCTTGTCTGGGGCAATGCTGTAGTTTCAACTGATGACTGAGAATATTCAGGACCTCTTTAGATTAGGTTCATAATTAAGAGGATTTTAACTACCTGCACACCTTTTATAGTAGTATTTTAAGTTTACTGAAAATTAACTTCTGGCATATTTTTAGTAGTCAGTAAAGCATTCTCTTTCCAGTTGTCTTCGTATTTTCTCAATAGCATTTGATCTTTAAGGATCAATATCAGCATCTGTTGCTGTCAGTTGCTATGTTTCCAGTGACTTTGCTGCTGATGTAGACTCTAACCAGGAAAATACAACCTTAATGATTTCATTATGGTCCTTAACATGCTGTGATGTGGCTTTTTCTTCAGATGGCACCATGTCTTGAATGCAGACATCTTGTGCCAATGAATACACCCACTTGCATTGTATGTGAGTCGCCAATAGCTCCACAGCTGCAGCCCCAAACCAACAACTGCATAAAGGTACTTGAGAATAAATATAACAAAATAGCAATTTACCTCCTGGCATGCATTTTTCTAACAGATGACTTAATTACAAATATTTTGATCCAACTCAGGTTTGTGTAATTACATTATGACAGCTTTAAGAGTTAGTAGGATTAAAAACACCTTGAAGAGAAATAATTGTTAAAGGTAAACCACATAAGCTCAGGAAGGCATGCTGAAGAGCACATAGTGTAGCAGTCTGAATGACAGGAATGCATGCACTGTGTTCAGTAAAGAGATATTCTATGATTTATGGCCTTAATATTACTAAGCATTTTAAGTTTATTAAATATGTCCTCATTACTCTGCTTACCTCATTTGATTGTAAGTGCTTGGCACAGATAGGCTGGCAGGACTGGGGCAGTGGGTATATGCCCAAAACGTTAGAGCACAGTCTTGATCAGTGATCCAAAAGTGCTGGTAAACTTAACTAGACAAAATTTGCCCTACGAAATACTCCCTACCCAGGGGTATGGGGACCCAAGTAGGGGCCTCTTCGATCCCCCAGCCAGGGGAAATGGTGTGAGGAGGAGAGGACTGACACTGCATGTCCACAATTGGTTGCAGAGCTGGTGTTGGCAATAAGGTTTTGGTTTCTATGATAGTGGGACCCTGTTTGAGGATCAACATCTCCTTAGGAGAGATGGGATCCACCTCACAGGGCAATGGTATCTTTGCCAGCAGGAGAGCTGGTCTAGTAAGAAAGGTTTTAAAAGAGAAAGGACAGGGAAGGGAGGGTTACCAGCAACCCTGTGAGGGAGTGATGGACAGGGCTTACAAGCAAAGGGTCTTGGGTGATGTGGATGAAAGGGAACAGTTAATCAACAAAACAGGGCTTAAGTGAGGTCGCCTCAAGCATTTGCATGTAAGCAAGGAAGTGCCTATAAGGCAGCATGATGGGGAACCCCCCCCCAGACCCTTTCTGTGAAATCAGCATGCTGGGGTCCCTCTCTGAAGCGCCCACTAACACAAGCAGTATGGGGAGTAAACTCAAGGAATTAGACATCTGTGTGCATTTGCAGGGCTATGATCTTGATGGGGCCACAGAGATGTGGAGGGATGGTTCGTGTCACTGTACAGGTGACATCGTAGTGGGTGTCTGCTGTAGACCACCGGACCAGAAAGAACCAATGGATGAGGCCTTCTACAGACAAGTAGAAGTAGGCCCACATTTGCAGGTCCTGGTCTTCATGGGGGACTTTAAGCACCCTGATATCTGCTGGAGGAATAACGCAGCAGGGCATAAGCAATCCAGAGATTCCTGGAAAGCATTGATGACACCTGCTTGATACAATGAACATGAAGGTTGTTATAAAACAACTCACTTGTTGATAGTGACCGTGCTAAGATCTTTTAGGGCACCCTCATGGTATATTATTATTATTAATAATTTTCCTTGCAGATACTGGACTATCTATTTTGTGTGAGTGCAGTGACTAAGCAAACTGACACTAATACATAAAAAGATCTGGAGGTATCGATGCTGGATCTCCTGAGGGAACTGTGCCATAGTTTAAAAAAAATTGTCACCAAGATACGTAGATTTGTGGTGATCAGGCAATATGGCCTAACTGAAGTCTGAAGACCACAACACAGACTTGAAGGATCTCTTCTATCTGCAGGGCTGAATAACCACAGCACTTTGTAAGATCAAGGCCTCTTCTTATTATTGTCGTTCACAGTTTTCAAATACCATGTGAAATATATTCTTTCTCTATTTAAAAGGGTAAAGTAATTTGTCAGGCGTGTGGCACAGGAAATCCTCTTCACCATAAATACTGTGTGACTTGCGAAAGCAAACTGCCCGAAATACAGACGGTAAGGCTTCTTGCATGAATCACACTGGGTTAATCAAATCAAAGCATAACATTCTTTTTCTTTGGAAAACTGAAGTCATATCCCTGTGCGCCTATGTTACAAAAGCAGAGAATCCCTCCCCCACGCTATATTCAAGCCCAGTACTCCCACAGATGCTCCATCACAAATGTCCAGCTAAACATAAGTGTATACCTTCAAGTTTCTCCTGTGGAGGTCAGGATTGCAAATGCCGTTGTGAAAGCTCAGAAGGCGCTTAGAAAACGGGTAGTCTTGGCTCCAAGGGAGTCTTGTTTATGTTCAGATTATTTTCAATTGCAATAGAAAACTTGAGTATATGCATCAGGAAGATCATTCTCATTGATTTCAATTATTTTCTGGAAATAAAATGTTCATTATTTTTCTTATCTCCATTTGCTGCTTCCCCTACGTGCATTACAGCTACTATGCTTGTATTTGGCTGTGACTCTGCACAGAGGTGAGAAAAGCAACAATAAATGTTCCCCCTAAAATTGCTGTCTGTTTCAACTGCCCATTTAGCTTGCTCATTTGGTTCCTTAGAAGAATTTTACTTTCACTTCTGAAGAGAAAAGTCTTGTATGAAAACCTTATGGTACATTTCACTTCTCCAGGTTGTGATAAGTATAGAAATGAAAGAAGAATAATGATTTGCAAGTTAAAATCTTTTTATTTATATGGGCAACATCCTGAGTTCTAAAACTGTCGGTAGCTAGAGGCAAAGGTCTCTTGTATAGACACTGAGGTGTCATTTCAGAGTGAATTTCAGTAGGAATCTGTACTTACCTAAGATAAACATATGTTTAACCACTTCACTGAATGTAGATATTAATATGTAGCTGTATCTGTAGTTAGGCACATGGCTTGAATGGTGAGATCTGTAGTAGCTAAAAGAGAAAGTTAAATGCTTATTATTAATAGTAATCAGAATTTTTAGTAATAATAGTGATTAGTGATAACAATAGTAATTCCTGAATAATTAATAACTAGCAATAATGCTGATATTATTATTAATGGTTATTAAATAATTTAGATTTAGAATATGTTTAGAATTGTGCTCTTGTAAATTTTATCTTCCAAATGAACCGCCAAGTTACATCATTCAAATTGCAGTGCAGGCCACAGATGAAAATAGGGCTGGTTTGTGTTTGCTTACTTGTTATTGTGGTGTCTGTAATCAAAATAATTTTCCTCAGGTACTGTTCCTTATCCATATTCCTGACTTGCAGAGAAAATAAACTGCATAAGCCCTGAGGCAAAACCTAACAAAATATTTTAAGACCTCTTTGTCCTAACTAGGTTCTATAAACCACCTCTAGAAGTTTCAGCTGAAAAATCTGTTTTCTTTTGCATACACATATAACTTAATTGTAGTACGAAAGCTAGGTAATATATAACTTGTATGAGGTAAAAGAGTGCAAAAAAAATTATGTAGCAAATATCAGACTGAGAGAAAACTGATTGTCTGAACACACTCTCCCTGCCATACTACTACAAAGAAAGGTACAAAGAAAAATATCTGTTGTGTTCTGGATTTGAAAATAGAAGTTTATCAGCAGAGAAAGCTCCCTCTTAACTTCGAGTGTACTTTTACATGGGGCCATATTAATAAACAGTGTAAAAGGACACGAATGATAAGGAAATAATTTTTTTGTGTGCTCAGTTCTGCTAACAATATTTTAAAATTAATTAATGCCACATTCTACTGTGGTTTTGTAATGTAAAAATTACAGGTTAGATCCAAGTCAGTCTGTTGCCTATTCTAAGTTGAAATAATTCTTTTAGGCTGAATATTACTTTATGTTATCAAAGTAACTAGCTTTCCTCTTTCACCTTATTTAGCTTGTGAGCTTTTCTTCATAAGAAGTATTTCCTCCCTAATGCTTTTTTTGTTTTATTAGCCCATGTTTGGAGGAGACAACCCCCTGCCTTATCCCAGCCAGCAAAGGAAGACAATTTTGTGCTCAAAATGCAATCATGTTAACCAATGTGATGCCCGTTTCTGTGACTGGTGTGGAGCCAAGGCACGTGTTCTCGGTGTTCGTGTTGACAAATCTATTTTTACTCATCTGTGACCTGCAGTAATTTCAAACTTATCTTTGCAAACTCTTGTCAGTTAGTACATAGCTTATTATTATCAAAACACTTGCTTAGAGCACATAGGATTATATAAAGAAAAATTAAAAGCTTAGATGACATCCTGACCACATGTCAGTCAGTGACTTAAGGGTTTAGACATGTAAACTAATTACCATGGGTCAATGAGCGTCAGCTCATTGCATCAGTTGAGATGCAATAGCTGTGTATTCTGCCAAAGTAACTTATCCATCAAAGGTTAAAGTATAGGCTAACCTAATGCAAGTTTTCCCATATCTACTCTGGGCTATGATCACCTATACAAGTAATCACCAGAGATGAGATGATGCATGCAATTTTTTTTGGCTGAAGGCCTCATTAACTTCACTCAAGACAAGGACTTTCTTTTAAGTGCTGCTCAGTAGAGCTTTTGCATGGTACAATCAATGTAAACAATTTCCTCTGGTGTGTATTTTTATAAGTATAGTATTTCAAGCTAAGATCACACTTGGGGAGGATTTTTTTTTCTGCGAGCTAAATCTCCATAAAATTTTAAACACTCCCCTATATGCATACATAACTATTGGTCCTGTACTGTACCAGAGGACTCAGGGTGGTGGGGGTAGTGTTAGAATTGAACAGGAAAGAATTGTAGTCACTACTGAGTATCAGAGCACACACTAGTAATGAGAGGGCTTTGCCAAAGAAAAGAAATATTTTTGAAAGTGTATGTTGAAAAAATAACATACCAAAATGCTAGATCTGTCTGAAAAAATGTTTGCCTCCATAGCATAGTGCTGAGATAGCTGAAAATTTACTATCTTGCATCTACCAGTGTGTTAGCGGTCTGGCATCCTGGTTAATATTTCTAATCTAATAGCTTTAGGTAGTGCTAAATTTTACTCATGTCACTGCTTTTATCTTTCCTGAACCATGCATCATATATTTGTGTAGTGACAAGTGTTTCATTCAACTTTCCAGCCTGGACCTCCTCCATCCTACTTTACTTGTTTCAAGTGTGGTACAAGCAACCGTCCATACGCTCGCTTTTGTGGGTCCTGCGGTGTTTACTTAGAGCCCCCATCAAGGATGGGTTCTCAGAACGGCAGTCTCATGGGTGCTGGGGACTCACCGGGGTTTTCTGAGGTAAGACACACAGTATTACAAAGCCAGGCTTGAACACAGCTAAAAGGCTAGTCCACTGCGGGTATAGATCAGCACAACCCCATTCATTTCCTCTTTGAGACAACGTTGTGGTGAGCATGCTGAGGGCAAAACCGAGGATATGTTTATTCTGAGATCTGCTTTCTGCCAAAAAGTAACCTTAGCCAAAGGCCTTAATCCAGCCTTATTCTAAACAGGAAAGTAAGAAACAATCAGCTTTTCAAAAGTCTTAGCTCTTTAAGTACTCTTATTATTTGTGAATTATTTGTGTCCTGCTGATACAAGGTATTCTTTCATGCATATGTAACACTGCTTTGAAAACTCTGTTTTAAGAAAGACCATAACATTTAGCAAGGCCAGCTTTTGTCCTACAAAAGCATACATGTCGTTCTGCTGGCAATCATGAAGAGTTTTGCTTTTGCTGGAATATTTGTAGTAAGTTGCTTCATTGTTACAGACTGGTAATTAAAATCAAGAATTGTTACCGATTCTTCCCGCTAGCTTTTTCATTCCTTTACAATTTTGTATACTGTTCTAGTTAATTTCTGCTTGTAAGCCACTTAATTATATCTAATTATATTACTTACACTTTTCCTTCCCCTCCACTCCCCACAGGCTAAACGATTTCAAGGTGAAGTTGCCTGGCAGCCTCTTCCTGTTTCCTTGCCCAAATCAAGGGCAGAACTAAACCAAAGAGAAGATAAAGGAACCCAGACCATTGGACTTTTTTACCCATCTAGCAAACTGTTGGAAAAGAAGGAGCTTGAGCTGATTTCACAAAAAGAAAAGCTGGAAAAGATGAGTGATCATAAGCCTCTCCTGACAGCCATTAGTCCTGGAAAAGGTTAGGAGTTTTGATTTTATGTTTTCTAAACAGAGCTGCAATGTATGACCTTGCTTTTTCTTGAAAAGATTATAGTCTATGGAGTGTGGCATCAGTAGAACACCAATTTACCTCTTCCCACCGGTCACTTGTAAATGCAGTGCATTAGAACTCAGATCACTGATCTCCATCAATAGTTAAAAGAAAGCCTATCAGCAATATCAAAGTTATGGTTACTGACCCCTGTGCAGCCTTACTAATTTGCTAGTAGTCTGATTTCCTCAGGTCCTAGAAGACCAGGGGCAAGTGTCCTATATTTGAACTGGAAACCACTGAACAACCACCCCACCTCTCAGCACGCTCCCCACTCCCCGCAGTTAGTACTGCGATAGCACCTGCTGCCAGTATTGTTAAAGATAACTCTGAGACACAGGGGATCGTAGCTCTTGAAAAATATGATAAGGCTTGTCTATGTGAAGAACTTGTTTGGGGTGCTGTTGTGGAATAAATCATAGATGTTTCTGAAGCAAAGGAAACTAAACTAGAGACAGGGACTCTTAACAGGATTACAAAAAATAGGGTTGGTAGAAACCTTGAGAGCTCTTGTAGGCTCCACCTTCCAGGCCTGCAAAGGTATCAGTACATCTACATTGCTCATTGCAGAGACTGTCCATGCATAGACTACTGTATCAGTACTGCAAGCGATTTTGTTTCACAGTCCCTGGTTTGGTCAGTTAGTTCTTTGTGGAATCACTTGACTGTTTGCTGTCATTAACAAGTTTGCAATTTTCAGAGATTTTAGTTTTACTATCCTGGGAAAACTCCAACTTCAGCTTCCTGGATCCCAAAACCTTGCAGACAGTCCATCAGTATTAATTAGTGACCTAATAAACGGTCCAATTTGCAAAATTGTCTTTAATCTCACAGGGAAGTCCAGTTGTGCAGTCCAGAGAATAAATTAATTTTAAATAACTACAGCATCAAACCATGGTTACTTTTTTTGATCCACTTTCCCATCTCTAGCTCTTTTCTACAATCAGAGGGTCAACCCTCAGGCTGTTAACAGACTTATTTATCTATTGGGTAGAAAAAGTTGCTAATGAATGTTAGAATTTCCTGTTTTGACTCTGTGTATAAATATCCAGATGATGCTTTTTTATTTTTAAAATTATCACTAGGGAAATCTGTTTTCCTACTCCTTTGCTCTGAAATGTGGCATGTTGTCTTAGACATCACTGTAGGAAATACAACACTTGACTCAACATGTCAGGGATCTTAATTTAGTCAGAGATAATAAAGGATTGGCCTGGAATAGTGCTGAGAGGAGAGAAAAAAAAAAAAGTTACACCAAATATTCATATATCTCTATCAGAAGTACAGCTTTTGACTTGTGAGTGAGAACTCCTTTCACTGGGAAAGGTTGGGAAGAAATTCTGAACTGCTTTTGAACTATGTTAATTTTTAACCATTTAGCAGAGGTAACTTTGTGGAAGTTGCACTGTGTAATGTATTCTCCTTTAGACCCTGCCAAGGAGAGGAACATATTTCATTCTATAAATCAATAAATGTCTGTTATAGTCAAGTCTTTCATGCTTTTCCCTTTCCTTGATGCTGAGCTGTTTATAAGGCTTGAAACATGTATCAACAAGACCATGCGCTATCACCCAGAAAATCTTGTTTGTATATGCCAAATATGTCCATTATTTCTTCAGTTCAAATAGTATCAGACATTTGATATTAAAGTTGTTAAATACAAGTGATTAAATAAGTTTTGGGTTTTTTTCTTGACCTATCATCCATTAACTAACCTTCTTTTTTTTTGTGAAAATTTAAAAAAAAAAAGTTAGGACAGGGGAAAATAACAGCAGTACCAAAACACTAATCCTCTGATGTGTACTGTATTTCTTTTTTTGCTGTACTTTCAGTCTGTTTTGAACAGGAGCCAAGTCATTTACTAGGTAAATTTTACAAAGCCACCTCGCCTTTTCTACTGTAACAAACAGTAAATCAGTGTGATATACGTGTAATCAACTATTGACAGCATGAATTCAAGTATTCCATCAGTGCTGCCAAAAATCCTTTTAGATGTAATATAACGTCAAACATGCAAGAATATGTTCCTGGCCATCTGGATTTTTTGAAACAAAACCTGGGGATCTAGGCTAGTTATGAACCAGTTTCTTGCAAATAATACCAACTTCTCTGGAGTCATCACTCACCAAGTAGTAGTCTAGCTTAGATTTTTTAATTACTATTTTCAACTTGTATTAGTTTTTGCATGTGAGACCATGGCAAAGAACAATTTATGTTGCTCTGTGGATCCTTCTTTTTATATTCCTTTAAAGTTGCCTAACAAATAAGACTTGCTGTTTTAGTTCATCATAGTTTCTACCAGTTCGATCTTGGAAGAGTCTTCCGAGCACAAAAATCCTTGTGCACTTGCCTTTTCTTGTAAAAGTCAGAGCAGCACTTTTCTTCTGACTTGGCTTCTTTTCACTGTTTTGAGCTTCACTTCACACGAAGGGAAGGATAAGGTCAGAGCAACTTCATTGTGTAAGTTAAACAAGGTTACCAAGCCTACACAATTTATTTACAACAAAATAAATCATACTCCGTACTTTCCATAAGTATGCTCAAAAATAAAATTAGCCAGATCCCGATAACAATCACTTAAGAATGAGAACAAGTCCTTTTGTTTCTTTCTCTGATGAAAACAGAACATTGCTTCGGAAATACTTGGAAATACTGCAAAATTCTAAATGGCTTAAGATGAGTTTTGAATCCAGGTGCATTCAGCCCCTCATGTTTCATGCTCTGTACCAGCATAAAGGAATGCTGACTCTCTCCCAGAGACCCTGACAGGCAAAAGATCAGGAATGGTTAAAGTTCTAATATGCTCTCCCATACATAATTGAAAGGCATTTTTTTGGAGAATAATTTACAAAGACCAGAATACTGTATAGGTTGAGTTACTATGTCTGCAGTTTTCAGATTTGGCTTATTGTTACCTGTCAGTGATCTCAAATCAACTAAAATTCAGTTCAATAAAGCACAATTGCTTAGCTGTAGTATTGTACTTTTTTTTTTTTTTTTTTTTTGGTGATCTGGCATAGCATGAGATTCTCCTTTACACAGGGCCAGTTTTGATTCCAAAAGACAATTCCAAGACGTGGTTTGGTGGTGAGTAGAGGTGCCCTAAGAATGAATTATAACCTACGGATAAGAAAGTATTTCATCTTTTTTTAGGGTATAACTTGCTTCTCCTTTTCTTGATCAGATGAATTTTCTAAAGAAAAATTCAAAATTTTTTGTCTCAGTGAAAATATGCTATCTTTTAAATAATCCATTACATGAGTAGAAGAAATGTTAATCACAATATCAGGGATTTTTCTCCTGCTTAACTCTCTCTGATCAGGTTACTGGAGAAAACAGCTGGATCATGTCTGCGCTCACCTTAGAAGCTATGCTCAGAACAACCTTGAATTCAGAGCACTGATTGGAGAACCTCGAATGGGAAAGGTAGGAAGGGGCTTGTGAGTAATATCTTCCTATGCAGCCTCATGAAAAGATTTTTGTGGCTGCTAGACAAACACTGGAAAAATAAATGTCTTCCTTTTCTTTATACCTTGACCTGTTTGTGTGTGTAATTTGTTTTGTCATTCCATCTTCTGCTCAGTCTTTTACTGAAGATTTTTTTCTGCTTTCTTTCCTGTGGCAGTTTCTATTCTTCTCTCACCTCACAGCTATAAGAGAAGTATAGAAGCCAGAAAGCCCTTGCTCAGTTGCTTTTATAGCATCCAACAGCAGGCAATCAAGAAAAAGAAGAGATCACTGACATCCATGTAGTTGGTCAGTTAAATAAGCCCTGCTAGAAATGCAATGTAATGATATGCTTGCCTCTGCTCCAGGCTGGATTACACCAGCAGGTAGCAGCAATTCTCTTTGGCTACATAGTCTACTTCTAGTATAAACTATACCAGTATTATAGGAACAGAGTATTGCTTTTCTTACTGGAGATGTAGTCTTCAGGATGTCACCAAACTGCATTAAAATGATTAAAGTGGTGACAGCAAGAAGGTGGAAACTGGAGATTCTTTCTAAAGAGTCCTAGAAGATAGGGCTGGTACGACTGAGAGATCATTTTGTCCCTGTCCTGAGGGAGGATCAACTCTGCCTAAACTGTTCCTGACAGATGTTTGCCTTGAAGCTTTTCAAACTCACCAACAATGGAGATTTCACAATTGCCCCAGGCAGTCCATTTCTGCACTCAATTATCCTTGCTGTTCAGCTGCAGTACAGTATTGCTTTCTTTGGCAACCCTGCTGGGTTAAGGAGTTGCATCCCCTCACGCTGCTTCCTAGGTGCTGCCAGCACAATTGCTTGTGGCAATGTCCTGTGGACTGGATCAGTGACTGACCCAGGCTAAAAATAGCTCTGGAGGGAAAAAAAGGGCATCAGTGCTAGTACAAAAGTAGGTTGGCATTGAGCAGCTGGAAGTGGGATGCAGGCAGAAATAAGGTTGGGAACTCCTTGAACTGACATAGCTACCGGGAAGCTTTTTCCCAGTGTCTGACCTAAGTCTTCCTTGTTACAGTTCAAGCTCACTACTTCTTAGCCTGTCCTGACTGATGTGACACACCAGTCAAAAAACACCAGTTTTAGCACACAGAAATAACTACAGAAAAGTTCATGAATACTGGGGGTCAGAAATCTAATTGTCATCTAGCAGATTACACTTTTGGAAGGTATGACACTCCATCAGATACTTTGCATCTGAATTCTATACCTACTGAGACCTATTGGGTCCACCAATAGGTTCAGAAGCTGTAGTAAATATAAAAGATACCTGCTTGATGGAGATGAAGTACAGGTCCACTGCAACTTGTTTCCTTTGCTACAGGATTCAAAAAGATACGCCTGAAAAATATTAAATTGCCTAGAGAAGGCTATTCCTGCTGCTTCTTGGCCTTTTGTCATCCTATTGTCTTGAAACCACTGCCCCCAAAAGTTACAGAAGTGATTCAAAGTAGATGCCAAATATCTGGGTTTAACCGTATCTCAAAATTCTCAACCTGCTGCAATAGAACCTTGTCAGCTTCATTCCACTTCTTTATAATCCCTGTGAACTTATTTATATGTAACTTCAATAGTCTTCTTGCCAGCACTATTGTCTCAATGAATGGATATAGAAAGGTGCCCCCGTTTTACTACAAACTGTGCTTCTACAGATCGGTACAACTAAAGCGGCAACCAATTTTCCTGGAGTAGGGAATCCTAAGGACAACAGAGCCTTTCATCTGGGTGGAGAATGACTGAACTTTCATGAAACATAGCATTATTACATCTTTTGGAGTCATTTGGCATTTCAGTCATCCTGATATTTCCAGTTACTCAAAATACCACCTGCCCCTTGCTGAGTTAGATGGGAAGTGTTGGTACAGTATCACAAGTAGGCAAAGGCCACATGTGTGATTTTGTGTATTGGCTCCTTAATAAACATCATCAACAAGACTTATTCCTAAAGCTATTTCTGTGTACTTTTTGTAAGAGATACTAACGGCTGCTCTTTCCCTCTAGATTAATTCTGCTACCATCTGTGAGGATGACTATGAAGTCATTATTACATTGAATTACGCTCTTGCTATTAACAAGGTCAGTTTGGGGGATGAGGCCCATTGTTAGGCAGCTGGTTTAAAGCTGTCACTAGACCAGCCAGTGTAACATTGATATATTTTAAATTCAGGTCTAAACAAGAAATTCTTTTGTTCAGAGGAGGTTAACTCATCACTTCAGAGAAAGGAATCTTTTTCTTTTTCTGTTGGAGCTGGCTGAACAGGTATATTTATCTGATTAAGCCAGACTTCATGGTTATGTTGCTATCATCTTGCATTTCATTAGTTTGCTATTAATATTATCATTCTTCTTTCAGCTGATGTTGTTTGATCATTCTAGCACCTCTTAGCTCTTGATCTTAGAGCCTCCTTTTCTTCAGTCTGCATATTGTGCTCTTAAGAAACAAGTTTAGTAATTTTCAATAGTTTGGAGATAACGTTTGCCAGACCTCCTGTTAAAGGTATTCAAACACTCAAAATCCGTACCTCCAGAATTACCATGTTCCAAAAACCACCCACATATTCATTTCCAGCTTTACAAAGATGAAAATCTACCATTTCAAAGATCCAAAATTCAGACTGTATCGCTTGTGTAGAATCTGTAAAAGCTTACCTTGCCAAGTGGTGCCTGAAAAGGTGTATCACATCATTTCACAAGTGAGGAGTTAATCAGATCTCTCAAGCAGTAGACATACTTTCATTTGGATGAGAATCTTCATTTCATTAAGTGAGGTTGTTTCACTTTTTTCTGTTTTTAAATCAAAACAAATACCTAACACAAGATATAGAAAAAAATGCCACATTATTTTGCCTCAAAACAGTTTAATTATATATAATAATTTGCCTTGTGCTAATTTGAGGCTGATATTAAAAGCCTATATATTTTTTCATATGCAACACCACTGTTTTGTGCTACTAGGATTATAACAGCATTACCTGATAATCTGATTAACTGCCTGCATTTGATGATTCTACAGGATATTCATACTAATAAACCAGCGAAGTTCAGCAGTCATTACCTGAATACTGTAACAGAAGTCGAAGGTGGACAGGATGGCAGTCAGAGTAGTTCTGGTGAGGTTTTTTTCTTCCTCTCCGTCTTTATGATAGACCATAAATATAGTAGTCAAGAATACGGAAGTAGTACTTGGAAGGTTAGACACTGAGATAGGCAAATGAATATACTGGCACATTCTGCGCCTACTTAAGTTGATCTTAAGTCTCAAACTGTGGCTGAGTTGAGATTTAAGCAATGTACAGACTCTGTCAAAAGCTCATGGGAATACTTCATCCCTTGAGGACAGCTGGAGAGGCCAGTAAACTGCAGCCGCAGCTCAGCAGGGTCTTTATTATAGTGATAAAACTTAAGATGCTTTGCATATTCTTTTACAACAGGAGCTATAAATGTCAATATTATCTCTACTTTTGAGCTGTGCCAGGGACTTCAGCTTTGGCACATTTGGCAAAGATAAGAAATTATGAAATACATTAATTCTAGACCTAGTTTTCAGAGATGCTTGCATCTCCCATTGGTGTCAGTAACAGCTCAGCATTTTAGGCATCTCATATTGGACTTAGGTTTTCATTAAATCAACTAGTTGTAAAGTCAGCATTAGAATTCAGAAATTCCTATAGTATAATTTGACATACTTCAATTCACATATAAGTTTCGGCCAGTTTGTGCTTCTAATCTGAGACTTGGCAAGTGGCAGCCACGGCACCAGGAGCTGGTTTTCTGGAGCGTCAATAATGTGACTGTGATTCCAGGCACTCGAGTAGCACCAGCTCAAAGGGTCCCCGCACGCTGTGTAATTTTCTTATCAACCCTCCTGCACATCGGTAGATTATGTCTATTAAAAATAATGGACGTACGTATCTACTCAAGGTCCTCTAGTCTTGTTCTTAAGTATTCGGGAGCTAAATAGCATTGAAAAATTTTAAGGTTTTTGGTCAAAACAATTAATGAATCCGAGTCAAGCCTCATGAATATCTGCAGCTAGTTAAAAAAAGACTCAACCCCCCCAAACTCCACATTTCATTGAATCTTCGTTTCAAAATAGCAAGTTTTAAAGTCTGCCTGAGTGTAAACCTTTTGTTAAAACCAGTCTGATCTGCAACAAATATTTCATCACTTTCTCTTGTAGAAAACTGATAAATATTGCTTTCATTTCAACACAAAATAAAATATTTTTGTGGATAAATTATTTCCAGATCTCCCCCCCAAGTTCTTGTTAGGATACTGACTTTGCTTTGAATTAACACTTGTTTCCCTTTCTGGTAGGCAAAGAAGATCATAATCTTTTCTATTCAAGAGGCAAAATAAAGAGAACAAAGTCAAGAACACTTACAGAAACAGAAGATAAGCTCCCCGTACGTATCTTCTGCCAGTTCAGGAAAAACTACCAATAAAGCAGCACTAACATGAAGGAGGGCATCCAAGGGTAAAAATAGAAAGCTTTTAACACTGATTGGGGTGGGAGAGAGGAAAGGGGACAAAAGTCCAACTTAATATAAAACCTGAAAATTGGTAGCTGACATTTATTACAGAACTGGGAATAACCAAACATAGTTGCCACTAAGAGCTTAATTAGATTGTTGCTAACATTTTTGGACCCATTCTGTTTTACTGACACAGCGTTAGATCTAAAGACTGTTGCATATTTGTTACAGGTTTTTCTCAGAAGCAACATCAGATGGAGGCATTATCGTCTTCCCTTGACCCTTACTAATTGGTTTGACTCCATAGGACATACCCTTGGCTGTGCTAGAACTACTGTTTGTACAGTCAGACTGTGAACTAGACAGGGGAGGATGATCTACACAGCAAGCTTTTAAGTCAACTCAGTTTTCCCATCAAGCTGTCAGCACAACTGAGAGCTAGCTTAATGCAAGAAGCAAGGCTTTATTTCCACTAGAGACCAAATATCCTGGAAGCACTGCCTACTAAATGGATTGTCAGTAGTGGCATGGAAAATTTCAAAAAGGGAAACATGCATTAATCTAAGCTTGGATCGGTTAGCCAACTCGACAGGTGAAAGAAGATATAGAGCTTTGTGATGAGTCCAGTGATTGGGCTTTCAGAAGGGGAGAGGAAGGAGGTGGAAGGCTGGGAAGAAATAAAAGGAAAAGGTTTTAGGTTTTGTTGTTTCTTTGTTGTTCTAAGATTTAGTAAACTAACTTCTGTGAGGCAAAACATACTTATTTTTTAAATAAAATACTTCCACAAGTTCTGGAAGCTTCAAATTCTAATCCTATAGCAAAGAACTTGTGCCCATGTTTAATTTTACTGTGGTAAGCAGATCTTTGTACAGCTCTGGAGAGCTGCATTGATGTAAAGCTAATCATTTGCAGACACGTTTGCTGAATCAAGACCTCAATAGTGACATATTAGCCTGGATTATCCAACACTTGCTCAGATTCAGAAAGACATTCCCACAGAAAGCTCATGGATTAGTAATGCCAAGGCTCAGCTATGCTACATTCATGCCACTGTGTGCATTTTCCACCTTTACTCAAAGGCAGAATATGGCCCACCTATTTGTATTTTCACTATGTGAAATGTTACTGGCTATTTTCTGTGTTTCCACAGCAAGAGTCCAGACAACTACTGGACGAACTGGGTCCAAATGGGAAAGGAAGAATCAACTTGGTAGAACAATTGCTCAGTGAAGTAAGTTATTGCTTGCTGAAGTTTCCCTTTCCAACTCTTTGACCATTTACTGCATGAATATTAGCCTGGTACATGATGTAAACTTTATGCTTAGAAGGCAACATCGTTGCAATAGAACTGACTGTCTTGACATTTTAGAGAAGAAACAGCCTATTTTACATTTATATATGTTCCCCCCAAATTTCCATCTGGCCGGTGTGTAAGGCATTCTCCCCTGGGTTTGTCAAGGCCATACAGAAAGAAAAATATATTATAGTTTAGGGTCAAGTCCTCTGTATAGCTAAAGCAAGCATAACCTCTACCTTTTTGCTGTGTGGTAAGGTGCATCCTGTCTGTGGGATCTAGTTTGACCGCTCTTGTTATATACATTTACTCTGGCTTTGAGCTAGGAGATGACAAACATTTTCAGAAGAAACGTGAAGAAACAAACCACACAATTTGAATATTTCTCTATCTTGAGCATAAAGTCCATTTGCCAACTTAAATTGGCATAATATTAAAGCAAGGTGGAAGCTGAAGAATCTTTATGGCTTTTAACAGCTCACCTTCCCTCTCATGTGTGTTCTAGGGAGCTGACCCAAACTGCATCAGTGACGAGGACCGACCGGCTCTCACAGTTGCTGTCCTTAACAAGCACGCAGAAGCAATCTCCCTTCTTGTGCAGAAAGGTGCTGACATTGACCAGCAGTCAGGACTGTAAGTGAGCACTGATTCTCTGCCTTGGGTCTTTTGAACTTTTATCAAAAAAGCACTTGTGCTCCAGTTTTAAAGAGGATTAACCTCCCACCCCTCCTCCACAAATCTGTAGTCAAGTAGCTCCTTTCAAAGCCAAATTAAAAAAAAAAAAAAAACAAAACAACTGGAACTGAGCAAAGATAATAGTATTCACAGTCCTTCTTTCAGTTGCCAGCTTTGAAGATTTCTCATGATTTCTGTTAGGAAAGCTGCTGTTCTATTCAACTCCTTCCCCCATCCACTAATATGATAAACTTAATACGATAAACCACACTAAAGCCTACCAAAAAAAATCACCGCAACTCCTAGTGTATACTACATCCTCCCATTCATTTTCCTTAGTTTAATTTGCTAGACCACTTCTCCATGTACCAGGACAGTTTCCTTAGGTAATAAGTACATTGCTTATTCTTTCTATGCAGGCACAACAACACTGCTCTCCATGAGGCAGTTCTGCTTGGACTGGAGGGAGAGGAATGCATCCGAGTCCTGTTACGGTAAGTACTGCAGCTGGGCCTCTTGCAGGAGTCTGCTTGCACAGATCTAGTGGGCAATACTGAAGGGCCAGAGCCTGCCCGAGCGCTCTTCTCTCATAGTTGTGTCCCTGCAGGAAGAGGCATCCAGAAATTCTGAAGTTGCTCTGCATGAACATTTACCTACAAGCTTACCACTTCACTAATTCCAGTAACTTGGAATGAATTTAAGTAGCTTAAAACAATCTGTTCTTTATTCACAGCTGCAATGCAAGTGTAAAAAGGAAGAATGCAAAAGGGCAATCAGCATATGATTTGGCTGTTACAGCTGGAAATAATGAAGTTATTTCATTGTTCGCAAGTAAGCTTGGACAGGGAATGTTGGACAAACTTACAAAACCCAGGAACATTGGTCTCATCAGTGTGTGATTGCAAGCGCCTTTTCCCCAAGATGGAGATGGAAGTTCTTTGAGCTTGGGAGCACCTAAGCGCATGCGTCCAGTTGTCTACAGACTTCACAACCCCATGCAATCAATTCAGGCCAACTATTTGGTACAAGATTCCCCCATTCCTTCCCAGCAGTTCAGGGCACAATTCTTCACTGTCTGCGCTCCGTTCTGCGAGACTTCTTTTCCTTTGCAAACCTGTGCAAGGAGAGGGACCAGCCAAACCTTCCAAGGCACAAGGACATTTTAAGGAGACCTGATGAACACTGCTTAAGACAGTTTCACACCAGAGCAATAGCACTGCTAGCTGTACTTTGATTAGCTTATTTTCCATTTTGAAGTTAAAACTGCATTCAGTGCAGCTCATTGCAATAAAGGTCAGATTCTTCTCCTCCAGAAAACTGAGTAAAATTACTTTGCAGTTTTGCCTTCAACTTTTATTTATAAATGCACCAACACAAGGCAGCAGCCAACTACACGTAGAAGTTTACAAGGATACCAGGCACACCAAGATTTGGTATAATTAGACATTATTAGCCACAATCATAAATCCTTGTAGTTTTGAAACTCCTTCCCCTTTTTGTTTCCAAAAGTATCCAAGAGCATTGGTATATTCAGTATAAAAACGGAAGTGCCTGCCAGCTCCCACAAGCAACACCAGAGCTACCAGCATCTCCAAAATGGAAACAGCTGGGTTTAAAAAAACAAGAACAAATAAAACCACAAGTAGTAATCCTTAATTAAACCAACAGGAAGAATAGAAGAATCCCTGCAGAAAAAGATTATGTATGCAGTGCATCAAACCCAGGTACTTCCCGGACAGACTCAGATGAGTGGAGGAGAATTCAGCCTGCTTCTCACAGCCATGACCATTCTGAAAGCAGTCTCAGAAACACGGTCATTCAGTCAAATTGGCAGTGCCAGTGCACACATACAAGACAGATGTCACTGGCAAGTGAGAAGCTACAGTAGCCTAGGAGACCAGATTCTCTATTTCACGACGCACGTTCTTGGCTGCATCTTCAACCTCAGTCACCTTCTGAGAAATTCCTTTTTTCTGAAAAAAAAAAAAAAAAACAAAAAAAAACAACCATTACTGTCTACCACTAAAGTAAGCATCATTCAGCTTCAAGGGGAAAACGGGCTATATCTCCCATAAGGCAAAGGCTGAGAACCAGGAATCAGGAAGCAACAAACCACTTTGGCAGCACTGTGGTAAGGAACCAAGAGGGCAGCTAAACAATCCCAAGACTAGAAACGAAATAACTCTTCCAGAGTCACGGGGGCATGGAAGAACATCACAGTACCGACGTATACGTACAATTGCATTTTTCATTCGTTCTTTGTCCAGCTTCAGGAACTCCTGCAGTGTCAGGTTAATAGGATCTTTCTGAAGGGAGAGAAAAGCACAGCCCGCAGAGTGTTTTTTGTGTTCCTCCCTGAAAACAGGGAAAATAAAAAATAAAAAATATGAAGAGCAGCAGCTCACAACAAGACACACGCAGCCGTTCTTCCCTGCCAAGCATCTCGCTCGCCAGCAGCGGTTCCGCCTCTGCCGCTCCCGCCCAGCCGCTGCTCACCCCGCGCTGGAGCAGAGCAGCTGCCGAAGCGGCACCGCGCTCCCGCCCGGGAGCCGGTGGGGGGAGGGGGCCGGGGGGAACCCCCCGCTACTCACAGGGGGTCGTCCTCGGGCTCCCAGCCCTCCAGCTCCTTGAAGCAGAAGAAGCACTGCGCCACGTCGGGGCCGTTCTCGCTGGGGCAGTGCACGAAACCCGCCGCCGCCATCTGCGAGCAGAGGGAGGGCGGCAGGGCCCGTCAGCGCCGACCGACCGACCGACCGCCCACCCACCGCCCGGCCCCGCTCCCCCGCGCCCCGCTCCCTCGCAGGGCTCACCCGCTCGGGCGTGCAGGCGCAGCCCTCGGTGAAGGGCCAGTTGCGGAAGGTGGCGGCGCGGGTGGGGACGAGGTAGAGCCGCCATTCCTCGGGCAGCGCCGCCGCCTCCTCCGCGCCTGCCGCCATGGCTCGGTTCAAACGGCGGCGGTTGGGCGCGCGGGGCAGGGCGGGAGCGGGGCGGCCGCGCGGGCCGGCGGGAGCTGTAGTCCCGCTGCCGGCGCTGCGGCCTGGGGCCGGCTCCGATCTCCCGTCACGGCCTGGGGAGCCGGTGCTTGGGGAAAGCCTCGGCGGGCCGTACCATGGCTGGGTGAGGGCAGAACCCACCACCGGAGCCATGGGGCCGGCGCAGCTGAGCCGTCCCCAACCCAGTAGCGGCTCACACAGCCCTGAGCCGTGCGTCCTCACACCCTCCGAGACAAACAATGCCAGCCCAAACCTCCCTCTGGGCCTTGCGCCTCCACCAGACCGGCTCTGACGTGTGAGCCGTGCTCTCCGCATCCCTGAGCTCCCCTTCCCTCCCTGTGAAGGGGGGGCGAGCCCCACCACCACACAAAGTGGCATCAGCCGGGGTGCAGCAGTGCCAGTGAGGGCAGGCAAGAAGCAGCCTTGTAATTCCTGAGGAGCTTGTGGTATGGCGTGAGCCAGCAGGAAAAAAGATGCTTTTTCTAAAGCCTCGAGCACAAATCCAAGGGGAAGAAGGCCAAGTTTGCCAGTTTGACTTTTTTTTTTTTTAAATTACACCCATAAGAAGGTGCCATGGGTTTCCATGTTGACAGAGCTGGTAGAGAAGCACAGCGAGAAGGGTCCTGTTGAGGCAGGACCTGCAAAGAGATGCTCGCACTGCTCTGGGGCAATGGCCGCCTATTCTTGCCACAGGCAGCTGCCCTTCCCCTCCGGCAGGCAGCAGGAGCAGCTGAACTCACCGTCTCTGCCTGACTAATGCAGCCTGCCTGGAGAAGGAAGCGGTACCTGGCAATCTGGCTCACTGCCAGAGGGGCAGGAGGCAGCTGGTTTTGCAGGGAAGAACCAACTACTCATCCATCACAGCAGCAGGGGCTGTTTCCTGCACTGTCTGATGCGGCAGGCAGCGTTTGCTCAGAGAAAGTCTCCTCCAGAAAAAACACAAGGGCTAGAGGGAAGCAACCCTGTGGACCAGGAGCAAGCCGATGTAAGCAAAGTAGTCAGAGACAAGGGATAAAGACAGCTTAGCTCAACCACTCGCTAAGAGCTTATCATCACAAGCAGGTGGGTCTGCAAAGAAGCACATCCTCACACCATAGGTGGCAACGAATGGACCAGGCAGACTTTTGCTTCTTCCCCCACACTGAATCTGAACCCGAAAAGAAGCATTCAGCACATATGTGTGCAACATCAGGACTCTCAGGAAAGAGACTTCTTTTTCAAAGTTTTACTTCTACAAAATACTTTGTAGTACTTTTTCAAAGTATTACTTCTACAGAATTACTGACTACTATGCAGAATAATCCCAGTATTTACCCAGCTCAGCCACTGTAGATCAACGGGCATGATAAGCTGACCACAGTGGGCAGCTTCCTGGTTGTGAAGTATCAAAGCTCAGACAAGCACGTGAAAAGGTTCGGGCTTTGCTGCTCTATTAGAAAAGGGTGAGGTTCCACCTTTATTCTCCAGGAAAACTTTGTTCTGTTAAACTGGGCTGTGTTTGGCAACCATAATCACTGCTACAGTCACTGCACAGCTCAGGGAAGCGTGGAGTAATCGTGTGGATGCTGGCTTTCTAATCACAGTTAACATAACTCATCACACTGGTCTCCGAGGCACAAAGAGGCAAGCAGAGGGGCTAAAAGCACACAGTTTGTTTCACTGCATGCCTTGGAGGAGCTTCATGCGTTCGTTGCAGAGAAAGCCAGCTGTGCATGACCATTCAAGCAGTGGCCTTAAGTGGCTGCAAGCCATTCGGGCTTCTCATTATTCAACATTTTGGGGAGGAAACGTTCTCTGGAGAGGAGGCTGGAAGTGGTCCCTGTGCAGCCACAAAAGAGATAGAGCTGCAGCAGCTATTTTATAGCTACTTCAAAGGCTGCCTAATTCTGGTGCTGACCTAGTGAGGGCAGGTAGAGCTCCCTGGCAACCCTGGTGCATTTCCCCAGGGCTGCCAGCCCCTATCAGATCGCACACCTGATTTCACATAGTGCCTGTTATGAGGCTGGCCTCAACCTCCTGTCCTCAGAAGACTCTGGCTGAAAGTGGGGGATGAATTCTTGCTCACCAAACAGTGCCTCTGTGCTCACCCATATAGCCAGCAGAAAGAAACTGTCTCTTACAGACAGCTTGAGTTGCCAAGAGGAAATAAAGCACAGATACAGCAGGCTTCACCAGTGTCCTTCAGATCCGGTTTGCTGGGATCCCTTTGCAAGACAGGAAGGTCTTCTTGAGTCATGGCTATTCATCTTTGCAGAGACCATCAACAAAGTGATCCTCAAGCCAGCCACGCCTGCACCCTATTCTCACCAAAGCCATTAGGATCAACAGGGAAGGATCTCATGGAAAACAGTTCAAAGCCATGCCAGATTTTCACAGGCAGCACTAAGGAACAGGTTGTGGAGTGTCCTCCACATGAGATAACACCAAGAGATCAAAATTTAAACCTACAGACCTAGGAGTGTGGGATATAAGAGGTATAGCAATTAACTGGCTGATTTTCCAAGACATACGGGCAAATTAGCAAGTAACAAGCCATGTCCACGTAAATGCTGGTAGATCTGCGAAGTTGCAAAGTGATTTTGTGTTTCTGCAGCCTGCAGAACAGCAATATTGATCTCCATCCCCTGTAACCTTTAATGAGCTCATTTTTACCAGTCTCCCTGAAGAAGGCAAATGTTGGTATTTCTACTTTTCCAGGTGATAGATCCAAAATGGCTGAGGTGCAAAGGCCCAAAGTCACTTCATTGCCTTTGAGGATTGGGGGATAAATGAACCACCTGGATAAAACAAGCAGTCTGCAGCACAGCAGGAATCCCAGGGCTGTTCTAACACCTTCTTCACTTGGCATCCTCCCTCTGAGGGACAAAGCCACAGAGGCGTAAGCACAGAACAAGAAGCTCCTCAAAATCTTCATGGTCACCTTTGAGAACATGATACCGAACTGGTAATCTTCAGACTATCTTTTATCTCCTAATTCTGGCTGGCAAGGAAACAGCCTGCTAGGGTCTGCATGTGTGCGGCTTCTGTGTGGATGCCCCATAGAGAAATAAGGAGTTCCTTGCCTTGCTCCGCTGCCCACACACGCTTTGCATCCTCTGTCAGCTGTACTTGAGTTGGCTAAATTTCAATGAAATAAGTTGATGGAGAGACAGCTTAACAAACAGTACGACTACAGGTAGGCTTTTCCAAGGGAAGGGCTTTAATTCCATTCATAAAGATACATATTTGTTTCTTTCCAAGTACAGCTAACTCATAACATCAGTAACATCAAAAATTTTCACATAGTCATAAAGCAGGGAGAAATGTGCATGGATGTTAGGGCACACAATGCTTGGATGGGTTCTTTTTCCCTCCCACTAGCACTGTTTTTGTTTTGGTGACGATGTACATTGGCTACACAAAAACATACTTTGTGTCCATCTCTCTGCTGTTACCAAAATGAAGACTCCATTAAGGCAACTACTACTATAGCCAGGTACCCAACAAGTATACACAGTGGATTAAGAACAAAGAAGTCACATTTGTTGTGTAGCTCTCTGCGGGGCTTGATGTGAAAGGAACAGCACAGGGATGCGATTCATATTTAAAATGCACGGACTGACCTTCGGTCAGGAATCAGAGCAAACCGCCAGCTTACTGTTCATCTGCAATGAAAGTCAGGGAGAGAGAGAAGCTGCTAAATTATGTAAAAGGACTAGACCCCACTATCAGCAAAACTGTGTGGGGTTTGTGTTTTTTTTATTCTTGGTTACTTCTACTTATTCTTTGCTCTCCTCTTTACTTATACTTACAGCCATGAAATCACAGCCTAGATGCTTCCAAAAACTGGAACTGGCCAACCTCTACCCTCTCCTCCCTCCAAGCTGCAAACAGATTGCTTCTACAAACCAGAGCCTGCATTTCAAACGTCACCACTGACTTTTGTTCTGGGTTTCTTCTAGCCGGAGCGTCTGTAGCAGGAGGAGGTGGATGCTGGAGCCTGCGAGGCTGGCTCTGTGGTTTGAGGTGCGCCAAAAGGGCTGATCTGCAGCATCAACAACTGGCAGATAGGTTGTAAGATTTCAAAGAGCTGATTTGGCAGCTGTTGTGTCCTACCTCGCCTAGCTACAAACCCACTTGACATCTTGTTTCTGAACACAAAACACTGCGCACTACAAGAACTTCACATTGAGCACAGGGTCAACAAGGGGAAAGGAAGGCAGTAGGGAAGGAGCGGAAGAAAGACATCTCCTCTGAGCCTTGCGTTCAGGATCACATGAGTTCACACGCTCTTCATTATTCCTAAAACACGGTTTCAGTATTGCTGTTCCAGCATGTGTAGAGCTTTCCTAATATTAGCGTCCAACTAGATGCACCAAGATCTTATTTCCCTTCATGGATTCAGAGATGGTTCGTGTTTATTTCCCATAAACAAAAACAGAAACAAAAAACCTCCAAATTCTTTTGGATAGGTTTCAAAATTTGAAATCCATGGGGCCCCTCTGAAGTGACAAGTATTTTTTTTGTTTGGTGGTTTTTTTTGTTTGTTTGTCTGTCAGTGAGGCTCTCCAAAGTAACAGTGGCAGGAAAACTCCCCATAAAGAATTTCAGTCTTCCAGTGGTTTCAGCATGTCCCAGTTGGCATTTCCAGGCTTCTCCCCTTGGAGCGTAGGAATCAATCCTCTTGGATTGCAGTTTCAGCACACAACATAGCACTGTTGACATTGGAAGTCCTAGGGATAAAGGCATCAGTGCGTTCCAGCTCTCACGTGGCAGCCAATGTCCTCCGCTGAAAGCCGTGGGTAGTTCTTTGCTTGACAGATTGGGCTTTTTGGAGACCCCCAGAGAGCTCCAGCGGATCAGCGCCGCAGCCTGAGAAAGAACGCGTGCTTGCACTCCTTGCTGTCCAAGGGATAATATTTGTCATAAAAATCCAAAATGTATTCTTCAGTCTTAAATCCAAACTTTTGGTAGAGCAGCATAGCAGGGTTGCTTGCAGAGACGTGAAGGGTTACGTCTTTGCCCATGCAGGTCTGCCAAGGGAGGGGGGGAAAAAAAAAGTATCACAGCAAAAGAATGAGACAGCCTCTGGGGGAATGCGGAGGTGAAGAGATTCATCAGTTCAGGTATTCAAGTTACTGAGGAAATGTGAGAAAATCGCAGGCCTCAACACAGAAGTTACCACACATAGCAACAGCTGAAAGGCAAAGGGAACACTGCTGTTCCTCTGAGCCTCTGTTTCTGGGGAACGTGGACTCTGACAATGAAAGCAGGTTTTGGATTATAATTTGTTAGCTTTCCATTGTCAATTGCTAAGTAATTGTTAATTAAAAATAAATCCCAGGTACGACACTGATCTCAAATAGTTATTAACAATGGCCTGAAGAAAAGACAAAACATGCCAGAGGATCAGGCACCGCACTCCTCCCCGTCAGCAAACAGAACTGAGCTCTCTGGGACCACGCAAGCAGCCCCAGCACACCTCTGGGCTGTCACGCTGGAATTCCTGTCTATCCCACCCAGCTCCTCTCCCATCCTTCAGGGCACAGCACTCACCTCCTGAGAAGGCAGGGAATTTAGTTCAGACAGCAAACGGCATGGCTGAAGTTACCTTAAAGATCCCAGATTATTCTAACCAGCGGCTCTCCAATAAAGATGCCGATGTAATAATTATTTCCTGCTTTCATCTAGTGTTTTAATAGCATTCTATTTATAATGAATGTATTATAACTCTAAGTGGGAACAGTAACACCCTTTAAGGAAATTTCCATGGTAGATTATTCAAAGGGAAAGCTCTCACAGGGATTCAAGAAGGAAAAAAAAAAAAAAAGGTAAAATAATCTGGATTCATTTTTGGGAAAAGGAAGTTGGAATGCGATATTAAGAAGATGCTGTTTGGTCCTCTGGGCCGGATGCATTAGAGGGTAACTTCTGAAAACAAACCCATCATCAAGGCGTCATTTGCATCAACACATTTTCTGTTAGATTGTGCTGTTACCAAAAATCCATCCCCAAACTCAGCACGCTGATCCAAGAGACAGAAAATTACCCTTAATCCAAACAGTGTATGAAAGTGGCTCTAGCTACAGAGAGCAGACGCTGGTGTCAGCCCCAGCAGGCTGTGAAGCAGCACACACAATCTGGCGACTGAAGAACAAGGTCACAACCACCATTTCTTCTCTTCCGTGACTAAATGCCTTCTACCACTGACAGATACTCGGCAACGGAAAAATAAATCTAACATGAGCCGACAATACATGGGTGATCTCTCATTGCTAGCAAGCCTAATCAGCCTCAAACCTGCCTGGCTCTCCTCAACATGATAATTTTATGCTAGTCTACCTGCAAGCAGAATTAGGTTAATTGGCTGTGATACATCCTACAAAAAGCTGTGATGATTTTCTACAGCTGACTTGCCAACACATCCCAACTCTGCTGGAGAGACATGAGTCCAGCTGCTGGATCCCTGCAAACCTTGGCACATCGCTCGCGCCTGTTCTCACTAGGTGTTGACATCTCACATCAACAGACTACAGTTGAGGGCAATTTACTTAAACACTTTACACAGAGATGCTTGGGAAATGTAAGGAGTGAATTTACAGTAGATTGGTTAGTGGCCTGTGTCAACACGTAGAGCAAAGAGAGGTGGACACTGCAGAGAGCTGTGTAGGTAGAAGAGTTACCCTCGGGTGGCCCAGAAGAGCTACCCTCAGTGGAAACTGCTTTTCCAAGGTACAGATCACTGTTCCCAAGGCTCTGCCAGCACTCCCTACCTCTCTTCAGCCAAATGAGTATGAGGAAAAAGAGTTTCAATGGCGAGTTTTTGCTAGTGCAGCTCATCTTGACTAAAACATGTTAAGAAACGTTTCACATCGGCAGCTCTGCCAAGAGGGTTCAGGGAGTGGTAACTGTGGGCCCTGAAGAGGCACAGTTGTGCTCTGAAAAGGACATCTGTCTGCATCCTTACTCAAAATTAAGCTGGCTTTCCTGCAATTTAATTCAAGAAAGTGAAGGGAATTAAGGCCACCTGAATAACAGTATTCATTCAGAGATTTAATGAAGTTTAACTACTTTAATACCACCCGTTTAGTTAGCTCAGATTAATTTTCCCAAGTGTCTCTGTGGAACAAAGCCCAGTACAAGCTAGTTTGAACAAATTTGAATGAGGTTGCAAACACTTATTCTTTATCTTCAACTCAGCTGGATTTGAACCAGAGTATTAAAAGTGAAAGAGAATGATTAAGATCAGTAAGTGATTTAATGCAACGGCCCTGGTCACAGAATAAACCTCTGGGTGTAGCCAAGAAAGGTGCAATAGATTCTAACTGAACCTCCCCACTATTATCTTATTTTCTCCTTTAAACCCCAAATCTACGGTATTACTGTTAGGTGAACTATTGACCACTGAAGAACACAAAGTTAATCCCAAGACAATCAAAGTCTACAGCACCTCGCTAATTCTGAAGACCTGTCCAGCATGGTTATTCTTCTAAATACATTTTAGTTTCTGCTTTTGAAGTGATTTCCCCCCATAAATGTTTACATGGGCTGCTGACAATATGTGCAGATATGTAAGCAAAGAAAGGACAAATGGAAAGAGACAGAAAGGAGGAACACAACACTGCTTACTTTCTAATATTTGCATGTGTGCACACAAGGAAGAAGGGAGAGCTAGTTCTTTAGCAGAGACATGGGATTTTTTTCATTACCTGGATAAGATGGTAAATCATGAAGGTTGCAATCCCAGCTCTTCTCCACTCAGGGTGAACTAACAGAAAAGAGATGTAAGCTTCATTGTATTTCACGTCTGGTACCATAAAGCCAAAGGCAATAATAACTTTCTTGTAAAGGACGACAACGCTGAAGTCTGGATACTGCAGGCATTCTGACAAATCAATTCCTATGGAGAAAGAGAGAAACAGCAGTTGAAAGCATTGCAAACTAAAAGAAAAGTGTTACACTTGCATGGAAATTCAGGGGTTTAAGGCCTTTTAGAAACACTTGATCCCTTCCTTTATTTCAAAGCTCTGATATCGAGAGACG
Source organism: Pelecanoides urinatrix (assembly GCA_013400755.1). Taxonomy (NCBI): domain Eukaryota; kingdom Metazoa; phylum Chordata; class Aves; order Procellariiformes; family Procellariidae; genus Pelecanoides; species Pelecanoides urinatrix. The sequence continues at coordinate 168,853 of VZTQ01014808.1, read as the reverse complement.
CTTCAACAAAACACAACAGTCAAAACACAGCCTGCTTATTAGTGGGGATTCTTACATGGAGAAATTAACAAAGCTGATTTCCTCCCAAATGACTCGAGGATGAAACTAAAACTCAAAAAGCATGTTCTGTAAAACAGGATGGTTTTTTAAAAAAAAAAAAAAAAAAAAAAAATCACATGATCTCAGTACCCAACTAACCTTTCCTTGGTTTGTATTCTGAGCCATATCAGCAGACTCTGCTAATATGCATGTGGATAAAGATACTCGCATGTGCAAGTGTTTGCTGGATTGGGTCCTAGTAAGTTTGTGCCCCTTGCCCGGGGCTGCAGTAATGTTAATGGATAAGGGTTTGCTTCTTCATTTCACCTGGGATGGGCCAGCACCAGTTTGGTGTACACCATTCCTATTCCAGTTGGCAAATGCCAAGGACCTGCCTAGAGACAAGCAAAGGGGGGCAGTTTAGAGTGTATCAGCCTGATAACACTGGGTGAACCATCCCGTTCTTCCTGCAAACTCTCTCCAGACGCAGCAGGCATAAAACTGGGCTTCAGCTTTGGTAGCATTACCTGCCTAAGGTTCCTATCTCTTTTCTCCACCTGGCCTTGAGCTCCCGCTCCTTCCTTTTGTACATACTCAGCTGTTTGTGGAGCTGCACTGTGAACCTGACCACAGCTTTCAACGCTATCAAAACATTTACTTTTAGCATGCAAATTCCCTAATCTGGGGCGTGAAGCAGCCTCTCAGGCAGTGGTGCTTCTGTGAGTCAGAGGCTGGACAGAAATACCTGAGGCTGGTGACTTCTGAGTGGAGTTTGTTACCTTGCCTAATCACATTGCTGCTGCAGCCTAAGAGCATCCACACAGCATGTTAGGGCCAAGCAGTGCAGTTCAAGGCACAGAAGACTGCTTGGTAATTTGTGTGAACAGGCCCTAAACGAGGTGCAAGACATAGCGGAGCTGTGCCATAAATGTTAGTTTCAGCCTCAAACTGGCAATCACAGATATATTTGGATCGTGGGATAACAAAATAGCAGAGTATGTTTTCCAGTAATGTTTATCACTTTTGATGAGCTGCAAGACTTCATAAGGCACCAAGCACAAATAGGCGGGTGAATTATTTTCTTGCTCGAGAGTAAGCTGGGTGGAGTAAGACGTGGGAGGAATCGATTGGCAATAGGGAGCCATGTTAATTATCTCAGGGCTGCAATTGACTGTGAAGTGCCTTACAGCATGTCTGTACAGGAACGCTACATTGCCCTGAGCACACTGGTGTCGATGAAATGGTGCCGTCCCCTCAGCATGCAGTTATTCCTGTAGGAAGATGCTTAGCTCAGTACGGTTTACCACTTGTCTGCTTGGGAGATGTTTCCCGTTAGGACATGAAGGCACAAGATACCGTGAGAGACAACAAGGAGGAATCTTGCTTCACATCAGCTCATTTGCAGTAACTACCTGCAAACTTGTTTCTGCCTTGTGAGAAACAAGAAGAGCTCTTGACAGGAAGGATTTGGGGAGGTGGAAGAACTAAGGCCTGGGCTCACCCCGCCCAGTGAAGTGCCTTAAGAATTCAGTCAATGAGAGCATCATTATTAGAAGGCAACGGAGTACACCTAAGATGTCATTTACTGACTATAGCATCCCCCAAGCACACATACTTCAGATGCCTAAACTTAGGCAGAATTACAGCTATTTCTCTGAACAACAGTGCTAGCTTAATGATGCTCTCCCAGCTGCATATCCCACCCCCTCCTCAGTTGTACCAGCCGGTTGTGAAGCTAAACCCTTTGCGTCCACAAAGACACTGTGCTTTAACTCCTGAATTATCACCTCCTCGCTTACCTCTCCTGCTTATAATCAAGCCTCAGAAAATTTACACCACGGAAGAGATTTTGATTCCTGTTTGGAGACTGATGGGAGTGTCAGCTTTCTGATTTAATGATGAACAGTTCACAGTCGGGTGGAACACACCCACGCTCCTTACGTTAAATAAAACAGGGTGAGCCCTGATGAACTTAATGAAGGTGCGATCCAACTTGGCCAGGACTTCAAATGCATTATCAGAAGAGGAGAGACTATGACAAAGGGATTCAGCCTCTGTTGGGATTGCAAGTGTCTCTCATGAGCTCCAAAACAGCTTGTGAAAGGGAAGGTATGTCACATTATCTCCCCCCGAATTGTACAATTTGGACAAGGAGTAGCACAAAGAGCTCCAATCCTGACTGCAGCATATGAGCCCTGCTGAACTACAAACCCTTTTGAATCGCTATCTGCAAATCAAAACATAAAGCAAACAGTTACTTGGAATAAAGGTGTGTACTGTTTGTACTGGGCTTTTCTAAATTAGTCTGCCGCATTGTTTGCTGATCAGAAGCTGATCCATGCAGTAGATGAACATTACTATTATTATTTCAGAAGAACTAAAGACTACAGCCTCATAACTGCCCCCATAAAGGGCAGCCACTGTCCTCAAAGAGCCTAGAGTTCAAGAAATGACACATGAAAAATCAATACCCAAGCTTTCCCATACCTTGCAAATACTGAGGCTCGAAGAAATAAAGGATATCACAGTGAAGCTTGCAATTGTAAATGCAATTCCCAAATTTCACTCCAACATATCCAGCCTATGGCTGCTAGGAAGAAACTTTCTCTTGAAGCTAATGAGCAGTAGATCTCTGGTATAGAACTGTTTACTTCAGCCCCTGATTCTGCAAAACATTTCACTAGATGCTTAATTTTAGTAACTGACTACTCCTATTGGCATCAATGGTATTACCCAAAACAACCTATTTCTTTAAGTGCTGTGCTAATTAGGGCCTAACTGCCCAGTTCTAAATGATCTCAAAATACAAAGACCTATGTCTCCATCTCCACTGCATTCCTATGACATCAGATAATGGTTTTCTAAGAACTGAGCCAGACACCAACTGAAGAAAAATTTGGCCCAAGAATATTTTTTTCTGAACAAAACCACTTCCTTCTTAGAAAACCAAGCACTGAAGGAGTCTTACCAGGCCAGAAGAATTCATGGCACATGGAGTTTATAGTGGGGATGTGATTAGGGCGAACGTAGCAGTAATCAATGGGTGCTTCTGGCTCAGCCTTCCAGTTGAGATCATTCCTGTGTGGATACGCCCGGATTTCTGCCAGCAGCCTGAGTTTTGGGGGCTTTGTCTCATAATCGCGCCTGCCAGTAACATGAAAAGCAAACACAAAAGGCGAGTGAGCAACAATAACTGCCACTGCAGCTGAATGGGTACTGCCCATGAAATATTTTCTGACGTGCTCAACTTGGAACAAAAGAACAGAGTCTTCCATTCATGTGGGAAAACAGCACCCAGCTCAGCAAAAACACCCTTGTGACAGAGGCCAGGACGCTTCCTGGATCCACAGCACGCCAAGCCAACCTCTCCTTACAGCAGGAGCAAGGAAATCATGGTTCTGACCCAAGAGCAGGTGCAACTTGTATTGAATGACTACGGTGATTCCCTCTCTGCCCTGCCCTCTCTTGGCGATTCCCCTTCCCAATGCAGAGCCAGTTTAACTACTCAGCTAAATAAAACACTATCCTTTCAGGGTTACCATAGTATACTGGGTTGTACTTCAAGGATGAGTGAGGAGCACTGCCCAAGAAAGGTGTCCTCTCCGTGGGCTGTCGGTTCACAAGCCAAGAGCAAATTCAACCTCTGACCATCTGTACCTGATGTACGGTTTCAGGACACGGGATGTGTAAGGACTGACAATACTATGGTCTGTCAGCAGGTCTTCTGAGCCTACCAGTCGATATAGAAACTTCGTTGTCTGCTGTCGATATCCCTTCATGGCAGGAAGCATTGTCTACATGTACAAAAAAATGCAGAACATTTCAGGAAGATTAGTCAATGAGTTAACACAGGGTAATCATATCAAGAGGGAGAATAAGGGCCTTTCAATCTGACAGGATGGACTAGACCCACAGCATGATGGTCCCACCTCAGAGGACTCTGCTGTGCACTCTCAGATTTAGCACCCAAACCTGTGAGCTGCACACATCAATCAGAAAAGCGCTGCAAGTGATCTCCCTCCTACATAGCATGAAAGAGCAACTGCCTATTTGGGTACTTCCAAGCCTCTGCCATCAGTGTTTGGGCAGGGCTGGAGTACAAACACATAGGCATTTGTGGTGCTGACACTGATAGACAGTTGTGCTGTACAAGCATGTCCCAAGAAGAAAGGGGCTTGTGAGAGCATTGGTGGGGACACAGCCCCAAGTCAAAATGAGTCTTGTTCACATAATCCTTTTCATTTTGGGAGTCAGGTAACCTCAAGGTGACACCGCTGTCTGCAGCAAAAGCTCTAAAATAACCAGTGCCAAGAGCTTACTTAGATTTGGAGACACTCACCTGGTATCTGTCCAAGATCCTGAAGTCCTGGCTAGTAGTTCTGTATGTTGCTTGCCCTACTGGGGACCTGGAAACACCTCCTTCTTTGGCTCCATAAATCCCATCAACCAAGAGCAGTGCAGCATTCACAACTTGGTCCAAGTCAAAGAGTGGCAGTCCTCTTTCCCTCTTGGCCTGTCTAACTATCAGCTTGCGCCTCAGTCTCCGGGCCTCTGGGGTCATGCTCGTGGCATTGGGACAGGCTTCCAGTCTCTTCAGCAGCAGTTTTTCCTCATAGATGCTAACAGAGGTATGCTTGGGAGCTCTGGGTTTAGCATCCTTCTCCAGCTGTTGCTTCCTCTTGTCTCGCCCCCTCACCTGCAGCGATGCGTTTGCCTCTTCAGGATCCTCGCTGTCACCTTCCATCCTTTCGGTTTTTTCTTCTTCACTCTCCACCTCTTGCTTGATCTGCTCAGCTGTCTTCACTTTTTTTCTACTTGCTATCACAGTGCCAGCACCGGCTGTCCCACTGGGAGGAGGCACGTACTCTATTCCTGGGTCTATGACTCCATCTCCTTCCATCTCCTCATCATCTGGTCAACAGATCAAAATAATCCAGGAAAAAAATGTAAACATCAAAGCCCTATTTCAAAAAAGGTTGTCACAGGACTTTTCTGCTAAGGAAAAATAAGGCGGGTTTACCTAACACACTCCATTTTCTATATACTTTTGGACCTACTGATTTTGGACAGGAGACACTGTAAGGAGTCCAATTTCAGGACAAAGAATCAATCCTGCTCCTAAGGTGTTTTGCAGTTTGGCATCTGCAAACATGGCACTCCTGAGTTGCAAGCTCATGCTCTTTGACAAGTGTTAAATTGTTAAAAATTCCTGAAGACTGGGGATCAAATGGTCAAGCTGGTGAGGTATATCTTCAGCTAGCATACCCTGGAGAAGTTCTGTTTAAACTGAAGGAACAGTTAGGAGTCACAAAAGCACAGGATTTGTCCCTCTACAGAATTTGACTATCCTTCCTTCCAACAAGAAGTGCTTTATTCTCGACTTCCCCAATTAGATTGGGGTCTGGCTCCTTAAGGAACCAAAAGCATTCAGCCTGCATCGCTGCTTTGCAACCTGACTGAAATGTAACATTTGTTAATTGGCATGTTTGAACTTATAGAACTACTGGAACATTACCAGGAGAATTTAATTTCTCCTATTTAAGAAACAGTTGAGGCAAAATTGGAGTTGCTATCTAACAGCATAACCTGTGTTGCAGTGAAATGCTTATGCTGAGTGGTGCGGCAGTTGCTAGGTGAAATCTTGTACCCACTATTTATTCAGGATCCCTCAGAAGATGATAATGGTGGTTCCTTCTGGCCTTAGAAGCTGGCAATACAACTATGGAAAACTAATCAAGATTTACATGCAACTAAGACAAACAGAATTTTACCAGTTACTTCCCATCTTACCATGAAAAGATCCTGCAGCTCATTGGAAGTTTTGGGGTTTTTTTGTTTTGGTTTTTTTTTTTTTTTAAAACATTTTCCTTGCCAACTATGTATAGCGTATTATTAAAGAAAAAACATGGCATCTCCTACCATGAAACAGAGCCTGTGGTGGCATGACATCTGGGATGAGATCTGCTTCTGAGAGAAGGCTGGGAGTAGCTGAATGTGAGGCTGGAGTGCCAGGAGCAGAGAAGTCCAGAGATGGGGAAGGAGAAGGGCTTGTCAGAGGAGTGCGATCTGAAGAGCTCAAGGAGGAGAAGTCAATCACCTCTCCTTTCTCAAGGACGATATCGGGACGACGGCCTCGACTGGTGAATTTAACGGGAGTGGAGGAAGTACTCCGGTCCAGGAAGCCGGCTGCCTCCTTCTGGGCTCTTCGAATATCCTTGGCTTCCTGAGTGCGAGATCTCTTCTCTTTCAGCTCCATGGCCGATTCGACTGGATTGCGGCTTACCCGCTTCCTCAGTCCTTCCACAGTAATGATGGGATCCAGAGGTGGCTTTGAAGCTGCTAAAGAAGTAGTCTGCTTATTCTAACAGACACTGAGTTCCTGTAGTCACTGGATACATACTATACAGTCAGAAAAACACATTGACTACAAATCTTAGAAGATGTATTTTCAAAATATACAAGAAATTCGCTCTGGGACATGTAGCCAATGCACCACTAAAGCCCCAATTTTCCTCCTCTGTGCAGAAGGGAATTTGCATCTAGTGGGGACAAAACATAAAAAAACCTTCCCCAGGATAAAGAGGAGCAGAGAAATTGTAGATTTCAGCTACAAAAAACCTGAACAAATCTCAAAAACCTTTAAATCGGTTAGCACAATGCAAAAAGGCAATAAAACGTAACAGGCTACTCATAGCATAGCATATGAAACATAGTCCTCTTAAATCAAGCATTACAGCAACGCTAAACTAAGGAAAAAAAAAAAAAATCATACCCTGTAACTGTCCATAGACACAAAAAGGCTGTTTTAAGTAAATGTTTCTCATGTCTTCCAGCTCTGTCAGCTCTGGCCCAGCTGGGAACCTACACACCATTGGGGAAAGAGTTACCTTTTGCCTTTAGTGCAGATGCAGACAACTTCTCTCCTTCAGGTTTCATTGTTGGGGGTTTATTATGAACCAGTTTCCACCATCCTGGTTCTCCAAATTCCTGTGCCCCTGAACGGAAAAACAAGGGGCTTCCCACAGAGAGACAGCCAGCGACTGTGCTCCACCATGTTGAGGTCTTTTTCCTACAGTGGGAGAAGGGAAAACAAGTGTTAGGTCCCTACTCGCCAGCTGTGCTTTCATCTTGAAGCCTCCTCCCTCCGCCAAGATGGAAAGGGCAGAGTGCTTCTGCCACTGGCGCTGATGCAGGGGGATGACATACTCCCTATACCCCCATCCTCAAAGAGGCTAAATATTAATTAATTAATTCTCAAACAGAGAACCACTCTGAAGGGCAAGCTACAATGTACTGGTGGGCTCTGATGCACAAAGCACTGTGTGCACATGCTCCACAAATGCCATACAAATGCAGCATGGCGAGATGCAATTTTTCTTTGGTCAATGAGCCGCCACACGCCGAGCCTACACAAGAGAGGTCTACCCTGCCACTGGAACTCCCAGCTGTCAAATGCTGACGTTGCTACCTTCGTTAACAGTTTGATGAACGGGAACAGGATCCTAGTGATAGCTATGTTGACCTGACATTGCAGAGCCTTATTCCATTACTGAAGATGGCAAACGGGACTCTGGGTGTACAGGATGGGAGAGGCAAGGGAAAGGTAGTGATAAAGGCGTCAGTTCACACAGAAGGAAAGACAAACTTAATTTAAATGCCTGCCTTGACTACTTTGAGATTTCATTTAGCAAAGCACTCTCCCAGAGCTGTAAGACAGGATCCCTAAGGCTGAATTCACAAAGGGAGTTGGGATCTGACCACTCTGCCCTCCATAGCTGCACCCTTGTCAGGCACTGCAGAGAAGCAGAGTTAGGGGTCTGAGAAATAAATCACCGAGGACAACGGAGCTGCAGGAAGTGGCAAAGTAATAGAGTGTGTATGCTTGTCCCATAGACACATGCATGCGATATATACTGGAGCCCTATCTCTGCTTGGGGATTACTGCCATAAAACTTCTCCTGTAGGATGAGGAGGAGGACCCCTTTTAGTCAACATACCTGTCAGGCACACTCACTGAACTATTTCTGAAGCACATTTTTGCCACTTGGAGGCAGGGAGCTGCATTTAAGCCTTTCACTCTTAAGGCAGGGCAGTGTACTCTACTGGGCATCTGAGCACTTTTTGTTTCTCTAAGAACTGGTCACAGGGCTAATTAAAACGTTGTTTAGGGAAGAAGTGAGAAGAAATATTAAAAAATTGCCCCTTTAGCCAATAGCTGAGGTAGTCCCTTGGCTACTGGAGAATCAGGTTCATGGTGTAGATTCTAAACCCTTATTTGCACAGGATCTCAGGATTCCTCCTTGCCTTCGCACACCTCCACTGACAAATACTTGGGCTAGGCTTGGCCAAGCAGGTATTCACTGCTGTCTGAGTGTTGCCCATTACACACCTTGGGGTATTGACCTTCAAATGCGGGGGTTTAAACTCAAGTGCCCCAGATCAGAGTCCGGACCGTTACAGTAAGTCTGGATAAGCTGCGCTTTAATATGCCAAGGAAGTAAAGCATGGTATGCCTTGAACCGCTACACACACGGTTCAGCTGTCCCTGCTCCATCAGTGGCTTGTCCAGGCAAGTGGGAAGTCTGAGGCCATTAATCACTTCATCTGAATTTAATCACAGCAAGGAGTGCCCAGTTCCCAGGGCAGGTCTCAAAAGGCAGCAGCAAACCCTGGGAGGTGATGGCTCCCTGGGCGAGGGACAATGGGCCATCAGCTGCCTTCCTGTCAGGGTCCCTTTTTTTCCAGAGGGGACAAATGCTAACATTTTTGAGAACAGAGCAAGGAGGCACAGACAAGCAATGAAAGGAAAGCCAAAGAGCAAATCTGGTTAGGGAGAAAGACCAGACCTTACAACAGAGAAATCCCTGGGGAAGAAAAGCAGCTGTGAAGTCAATCAAATCTACAACTTCGCAGGCTTGCTCAGTTCCTTTCCTGCTTCTGTAGCACATGCATTAACAGTGAGACTTGGGTTTGACAGCTTCAGTGCACTCAGAAAAAACGTGCCGTTCGCCTATACAGCACACAAGTCATTGTGCTGTGAAGGCTGCCCTTTACAAGGAGGGTTCTTACTCTGACAGCTTCTTTCTTTACACACACTGAACATAATTTCAGTAGTTTGTAATGCCTGCTATGTAAAAGCTATTTTATTAAGATCCAAAACAAGCTAACAGACAAGGCACGATTTTCTTTTTTGGGGAACTGGGTCCATGCAAGCTTTATAGCCAAGTAGCATGGTACTTTGCTGGACCCATTTTTTTGTTTTCTTTGAAGCCCAGTGACATCAGGACTAGCCTATCTGTTGCGTGTATTTAAAAATACTCAAAGGCTTTGCAGGTTCATACACTACCTACAGGAAGATAAGAAATAACCCAAAATATATGCATTTACATTGCTTTTGTGTGACATTCTTGGGGTTTTTTTCCCCACTAAGAAATGCTTATTCTTTCTTAAGAGTACCCCTCATGCCTACATTCAGCTTCTCAATATTAAATCCTCCAATTTTCTCACTAGTGAGGCTCAACAAAGACATCACCAAATTAACCAGGATTCTTGCCCATCTGTATAACAGGTTTTAATTCCTTTGGCTCACTGACCAGCCCTTCAGGGAAACATCCCATCTTTACCTGTTCCCTAATAAGAAAGTCCAGTGTTTCTCAATAAAAGCACAAATATCTTCTTTCCATCTGAAGTACCCCTGACGGCCTGTTCCTTCCAGAGACAAATTGTACATCGCCAGCATGACAACCTGGAAAAGAAAGTGTCGGATACAAGTGAATTTTTTCTGTTTCATCCGCTGAACTGCCCCCCACAGCCACCACACACACGCAAATCTTTGCTCCCTCATAAATATCTTGTTTTTGCAACATCTCATAGGCAACTTCTGCAATCCATCTTCCTGCTTTCATGCTGCCCATTCTTGTCTTTCTATTGTTAGATGCACATTCTCCCAGAGATTTCTCCATCCCAGGGGAATAACAAGCTGCCTAGTTATGCAGGTTTATGCTGAGATACAAGCTTTTGCAGCAGTTGTATAAACGAATTATATCACAACTAGAATCTGAATGTAGTGTGGAGGTAGGAAAAAAGTCTTTCAAAAAATGATCACAAGTAATCCCACTATCTAATCCATCTAGTGACAATGGTCCTTCTAAATACTTACTGTTACATTTCAAACTGAACAGACTATAAACTCTCTGTAACTAATTGTTTTTGGTATACAAGAATTAAGCTTGTCTCCAGGTAATCTTCATTAAACACAATCCATTTACACCTCATTCACGTGCTTCACAACCAAATTCAGTCTGACCTATAACATGCCTAAACTAAAGGGCAGGTTTGAAAAGTATCACACCTCTTTGTAAGTAAATCCTAGGTGACCAACTGTTAATTATGTTTACCCAATTCGTATGAATACAACTAAAATCAGCTGGACTGGGACTATCTTTCAACAATCACACAGCCTCGGTTGAATACTACTTCCAACTGGGACTTATTCTTCACTGTCAGAGAAGTTTGAAATGTGTTTTTCTTAGGGAGATGGGTCTCCTCGCAGTGGGCCATAGCTTTCTGGAATGCTGAAGATGTCAAAATGAGGAAATACAAACAGCCTTAATGTCCCCTGTACCCTATTTCTGCCTCGCAAGCCCTCTTAGCTTGATAACTATTTATCTGGGATTTTGTGTTTTTTACATCAGGTGGGACAGTGTCTTAGGACTTCAAAAACAATTTTCTTTCAACTGGCTAAAGATAAGGATCTGTTGAGGCCACATACTCTGAAAAAAATCCAGAAGTCACTATCCCCATTTTTCCTACTTCAGACAAGTTGATGTGACCACTTCCCTCAATTTGAGGGAAGCAGCAGCAGCTCTGGCTGCTGGAAGCCTAAGGAGATAGTCTCTTTACAAGTCAACTTTCTTCCTCACCTGTTTTAATTTTGTCTGTCCCTTCCCCATGCCACTCTGAAGAGACCTGGGTGTATTGCTAGCAGCCTTTGCTCTCCATACCTGTAACTGGCTGAAACTCTGCCGGTCTGCTAGCCACAGACTGCAACGGCAACCTTTTCTCCTGCACAGCCTTGCACTGTGCACCATGAGAAAGCACTGTAGGAGTTACAACTGATGTTTTAAATGATCTATTATGAGACAACACACCACTACTGTCCCAAAGGATGCAAACAGATGTCTCGCACATACTGCCCGATGCTCAGCATGTGGAAACACTTAATGCTGAGCAACAGCTACCACCTGATGAAATTCATTTTATGCAGAGGCAGCCAGCACTGCCTGCCTGCCCCTCCTTGCTTAGAGCAAGATGGTGTGCATCAGTCTGCCCATACGGTGGCTGCTGTATAATGCAAATTATTTTGATTGCTCAGGTGTGCAAGTGACTGAAATACCAAATTCCAGCAAGGACTGTTGCTAGTGAGCAAGCAGCCAGGTTGCAGCTTTGCGTTCAGGGAGCTGGCAAACTTTCTGTTTGTATGTTGCCACCTCACTAGTTTTACATTTGCTCATATACACAAAAAACTGTTCACGCCTACCAGCCAAACTGCATTCATTTTGCTTCTCCAAACCTGCTTTTTGCCATGAATTCATGAGCAACATAAGGGGAAGGAAGAAAAAAAAAAAAAGACAAAGAAAAAAAGGAATGTGGTTTGTATGATTATCTTTCAATTTATCTGCCAAATGCCCAAGTTCTAATATGCAGGCAATCCTTAGCTAATTAATTTCTGAAGTTCATGCATATGTTTCTTTGTTACCTATACCTGATCCTCCTCTTCTTGGTAGCACATACACAACAAACAACCATTTTAGAAAGTCCTGTGGTTCTGCTGGCACAAACGTTTTACTTACTTGTTGCCATGTTAATCTCAGCCGTTCAAATTGCTCCTTCCCATCTTCTGAGCAATCAGAGCAAGTAAATCTGAAAAAGTTATCTCCTTTGAGGTAGCTGAGCTGTTCTCTCAGTTGACCTAAAACGAATAGGCAAAAATCAATTTCTTGGTCCTTTTATAGGAAAGAGTGCTGCAAAGGAGATTTGGATTTCCTACAACATCAGGCAGAAAAGTACTTTTTGCAATTTTCTTAGAGTCCAGAGACCCAGACAGTTCCCAGAAAGCGTCAGAACTCGCTGCAATGGAAGGCACAGATTCATTTCACAGTTGCAACAGCCAGCTGTGACCAACTGAAAAGCACAGGCATAAAAAAGGGGCGTTCTACTTAACATCCGAATGCAGGTAAAAAGCCAAGGATTTCCTTGTTTCTGCTGCATTTCTCATTCCTTCTTGCTTCCCCAGGATAACCTATATACTTCAATAAATAACTGTTTTCCCATTGTACTTAAAAAAAAAAAGCTGACCTCTTAAAAAAAGGTGTGCTACTGCAAAGGCTATCAGAATATACAAGCTTTCTCTTCCATGTCATCTTTCCGCTCACTGCTACATGTCTTTACAGCTCTTTCTTTCCCTGTCCACAAGTTGTTAATAAAGTAAGGTTGCCAGTCCCTGTTTAGAGCAGCCTCCAGGATGCACTGCAGCAGACATGGTGTGAAGCTTTAAGGTATTTATTTCTCCTATCAGGGGAAGATCTTCTTTCCTTGAGACTAAGAGCCAAAAGAATGGCCCAACATTATCAGGAAACACTTTTTCTTTACTGCAGTTGATGCATTAGATCCCAAATCAGCAAAGCACTTCAGCATATGCTTTGCTGTGTAAAGCTAACCCTGCATAAAAGTTTGTCCTAACAAAAGCGAGCTGCTGGGATAGAGCCACCTGTAAAACCCCACACATCCAAAGTTACAGGCTCTAATTCCATGTTTCTGCAGCAGAGAAAAAATATCATATGAATCAGGACTTCTAAACTCACCAGGGGTTAATTTACACAAATAAGAAAAATCTAAAAATAAAATCACATGACAGGAAACAGTTAAGACTACAGCATTTCTGAAAATTCACACACGAAAGGTCTTTCTCTAAAAGTATGACATCTCTTTTACTGTATAACGACACCAGATCAAGCATTTGCAGTATATGGATGCTCTGCTTCCATAGTGAATTGCAGAATCTAGCTATTAAAGTTGCACCTATGTCTGATGAGGAAACCCCCACACACTTAGTAGATTTAACAGAATTTCTAGATGGCAATTCAATGTAAAAAGCAATCATTTGTCTGAGCACGCTGGTGACTTTCGCAAGTGACAACTGATATCCATATTACTGAACAATTAGCAAAGAGAGCAGTATTACCCTTTTCCAACTCGTTTACTTTGCACATTTGTATCTAGTTACTGTTGCTCTGTGATTGGCTTTTTCTGCTCTTTGGATTTGTTCCACAGCAACGAGAGAGAGGAACATCTTTGTAAAATAAAACAAGTTGAGTGTTAAATCAAGTGCTCTAAGATGAGATAGCTCATGCTACCTTTAACTCTGCTCCATTTTTTTTTTTAATTGGTACATTTCAAGTTACTGTGTCTCTTTAACTGCATACTACCTTAATAGTACGATGCTGGTTCCATGACATTAACGTCAAAACACTCACTAACATGCCTTGAGAGGAGATTTCTACACTATAACTTTTGGCAAATTCTAGGATGGCAAAAAGGGCATACATATCTGCAAGGCAGGTGCCACCTGAAGAGTTCACTATTTCTAGCAAAAAAAAAAAAAAAAAAAAANAAAAAAAAAAAAAAAAAAAAATCAAACAACAAAACAAAAACCCCACAAAAATCCAAATTAAAAAACAAACAAAACTAAAAAAAATCCAAAAAACAACCAGTGCTTAGCAATATCTAGCTTTTGGATCTAATAATAGATCCGATACTTCAGAATTTAGAAAGTAGTCTAGTCTGTTACGTTGCTAACAGCAGATATCTTATGTCAAGCAGCAGTAGCAGAGGGATCAAATTCTGCAGCTTGCTCCAAATGCCTCCCAAAGCTAGCTGCTACAGGCTGGACACGCTTCTGTGAAAGCTAAATTAAAGTCACATTATCGGGAAACCATTAAGGTTGAAATTTAGCCATATGCTCCACAGATGTGACAAATAAACCAGGAAAAAAAAAAAAAAAAGAAAAAGTAGCACTATCCCAAAGCCCTTTTCCTCCACAGGAAGAACTTTACAGCAAGGGTCATTATCTTTATCTGAGTGAGCAGAGAGGCCGAGTCGCTTGGCCAAAGTCCCCTAAACACACCAGCAGCAAGACTCGGGAGAGTGTGCATGTTTCTTAAGTCATACCCTTGTTCTTTACTAATTAAAGAAGACAGTCCCGTTTCTTTACAGGGAATGCCAGCTTCTGACACCCATACAGTACATGGATGGAAATGCCTAACGCACACAGCTGGCATCAGGCTGCTGGGCTCCACGCAATGCCAAGACAGCCTTTCTCCTCCAACACAGGATGGGGTACAGCTAAACAAGGGCTGCCCCGTGAAACAGGTATGCAGGACAGTGTAACCACCTTGCAAACATCAACCCCAGCGATGCAAGCGAGATGCAAGTGAGACACAAGACAACCGGCAGGCTTACTTGCTGGAATCCACTTCTGGCACTTCTCGCAGTAATAGGACATCTCCTCCATCCAGGATGCGTCACCTTCGTCGCTGTTCAGAGAGTCTCCGCTCTGGTCATGCGATAAATCCACCGAAGCCTGGTCCTCAGACTCAACAATCAGGAGAGTCTCCCCTTCCACCTCACCCTCCTCCAGGCCCTCTGAGGTGGAGGTCCTGGTGGCTTCATCATCATGGCGGCTCAGCAGCCCACTCATGTGAACATTATTAGCCATCCTAGATGGTGTTTGCACAACAAGGAGCTATTCCTCCCCACATTGACAAGTCCATCCACGCTGGATGTGCTGGCCAAGTCTCCACAGTCAAAGTACCAGTGACAGAGGAAATGCTTTGTGTCTGCCCTAAAGCTTTTGGGACGGCATTATAACCTATACAAAAGAAACAGTCTTTCACAGATTACCTCTGTTAGCTGAAACACTTGCAAGTAGTTAGATACCAATGATCTCCAAACATCTTTAATCAAACCTCTAATGACTCAGGTCTGTGCCTAGGACTGCTGGGACCCTTTTTCCATTAGTGCCTTGTCTCTTTCTTCCATAAGCTGCTTTGTCAAAGCAATCTGCTCTTCTAGCATGCGAATATTCTCCTTTTTCTGATTTTGACGCTCAAGATCTCTGAGAACTCCACTGTGCAGTCTCTGAAAACAAAAGGGACAGGGTTTATCACAGCCTGTTGGATGCTGAATGCGATTAACCCCCACCCAGCTCTAATCCCTCCTCCAGGGCTGTTCACCATGCTGCCTCTGCAAGTCCTCTGCCACCGCCTATAGCCATGGCCACCTAACATGGTTTGAATCTAAAACTACAGGAGCTGATATCCGATACAGGTAAGCTAGCGGTACTACACCAAAAAGTGCTTTATTTGTACTCACTTCAGATGGGTGGGTTTACTAAGTGGTAAAACTATCAAGCAAATAAATGCTATGCACCTGTAATTCCTGTGCCGTGCAGGATGGACATGATCTATAAAATCCTATTACCTCTTCCCTAAATCTTTGCCAAATCGAACTAATCTCTCACAAACTTCTCCTCTGCTTGGAGAGAATTTGGTGGCAAATTGGAAACGATTTTAGGAAAAACTGCCATGTGTCTTCAACTGCTTCTTTCCGCTCATGTCTTACTCTTAAAAAAAATACCTTGTAAACTCTTGCTGCAAGGCTGACAAAAGTCCCACAGCCTACTTACGCCAAGCTCTTGAAAAAGCAAGGCACTTCATTCAAAAAACATCCCCTTTTCCTGAGGTGTTCGTTATAAATAAAATGTGTGACACGGACCAGCAGTTTTCAAACTGGTGGGTAAGCCCCTTAATGGGTGTAAAAAGCCCCCCAAAAATCCCAGATGGCTTTTGTTTCCTCCTTACTCTTCTCTCTCTCTCTGCTACCTGGAAGGTTTTTTTCACTCTGATAATTAGGTGAAATGTTTAACCTTTAGCTCTCACCAGGGGAACACAAAATAAGTGAAACCAAAACTGGTGACATGGATTGGGGTGGGGAAGAGGAGGGGAGGGACTAGCTGGGAACCAGCTGCTCTGCTCCAGATGTGCACCTCTGGGGACAGGTGTGGCAGCAGAGCGATGTGAGCGGAGGGGTGATGAGATCAGGCACGGGATGGAAGGGAACGGGGGCCACGTGAAGCATTTAATCGGTTGTGCACGTGACATACAGCTGAGATACAGTTCCCCAGAAACTTCAACCGACCAAAGCCGGTGACCAGGAAATCCTTCCAGCCCCATGCTCCCCACGCTGCTCGTCCCACCCCAGGGTCAGACAGCTCAGCCAGCAGAAAACAACGCTCTCTCTTTTTTTTCCCTTCGCAAAGCAAGTCATACTCTGCTGATTTAACTCCCTGAGCTGGCTAACCAAAGACAAGTGCCGGCACAAAGGAGAACATGGGATGCCCAGTCCACTTTGGTGGTTTGGCTTGAACTCCTGAGGCAGGCGATACGCTTTTAGATATTCAGACACTTACTAGATTTCAAAGCAATAGTCATTATCAGAAAACATGATACATGAGGACAAAAATATTATAAATTAGTAAAAACCATGACATTATTGTTGAGAGCCAGCCCTGGCTCACATCTAGATCAAGCCATGTGATCGCAGCTGTGTTTTAGCCCAACTAAAAATTAGAATCTTTAGCTGAAATTAAGTTTAGTTAAAGCATTATCCACCTGCCTAATTTACCAACTCACGCTCAGCTTCGACTCAGGAATGAGAAAGTTTCATGGGTAGCACGGTTAGCCATTGGATACTGGAGAGATGAATATATATTATTTAGCCTAATGGCAAAAAAAGATGAGTAATTTATTTGACCTGTTTGAATGATGCCAAAATGCATCTGCAAATAATTTATTTGAAAGCTGACCCTGAAGTAATTTTAGAAGATGTTTGTGATTATTATTTGACAAGTTCTCACAGGGTTTTGTTCTTCATCTAGAATGCCAGTAACTGCACATTTCAAAGGGAATTATTTCTCCTGTCAAGATTAAAATAGAAAGGTTTTGTTAAGAAATATTTTATCTTGTTAAGAAAATGCACAGACACATATGTCAGCCAATAATCAAAACTCTCTCTGGAAATGTATCTAATAAAACCAGTCCCTTCCCATCAGCTTCAATCAACTGAACTCAGGTTACAAATTAGTAATCGCTAAAGACAAAGTTCATAAACTTATTATTTCATTACTATTAGTTAATAACAATAAAGAAAAGATGTGGGGAGATAAAATGTAATTGAACAATACATCAAGAATGTGATTCTTCTTCCTTCACAAAACACAGCTATTCTGGAATCTTTCAGACGGTGAACGCATTTACTTTGAAAACACACAGTTTGCAAAAGACACCTTTATCAGTTGAGTATCATGAGTGACAAAGAGCTATGAAAAAGTTAATCTTCTCACCTTCCTCTGTTCTCAGAAGTTAGGTCTGCTTTTCTGCATCAGTTTAGATAAATGTGCGCAAGCTCAAATCACTTTGTGCCTGGCATATCAATTTATAAAAGTCAAAACTTTATTAATTTGCATAAAGATAAACCTGAAATGATCCCTACACCTGCACTGCAGAATTTCCACGTTACTTATTTCCATTACATTATCTAAATAACTGGGTTCCTTAAACCTGAAGCCATTATTCCCTGACTTGAAGATGAAGAATTATAAAGAGAGGATCTCAGATTTCATTTATAAAAGATAAGCTTTGAGCCTTAGTGCTTCTAAATAGCAAGTTAAATTGGTGGAAAAAAAGAATTGATCATTTTGGCTTCACTTCTGCAGCAGCAGCATCTTACGGAATGCTAATATCCCTGCAAACATATACAGATTAGCATCAAATCCAGCTTTTGGGGAGATCACTTCTAATTCTAGAGGATTGGTTTGCAAACCCATCCCTATATGTACAGATCAGGCACCTCTGAAGTCATGAGTTCCCTATGCAGAGTTCACAGGCTGTGCCCACACCTGGGTGTTAAGGATGGATAGCAAAGAATAGACACTGGATCTGTCCTCCAAAACCCCCAAAAGGTTTTGTCGCTTTGACAAACTGGATCCTTTGACCCCTCCATCTCTACAACACTTAGCAAAACTGCCTATCTGCCAGCAGCCTGACAACAGTGACACTGATACCCTCCACAGCAAATGGCTGCTTCCAGCTGTGGAAAAATAAGTTAAAACAGACCCAGGGGGAGAAAGCTGCCCATCGTTGTCTCATTTGGGAAACCTATGATTTCCCCAGGCAGAAGCTTGCAGCAGTGATCTCGTGTATAACAACCAAAAGCAATTTAACGTTATTTTGCAAACCAAGCAACAACTACAGCACAGAGCAACAAGAACAGGCAAAAGGCAGCAAGTCCCTATTTTCTTCCTGGTATCATTAGAAACATATGAAGCAATCAGAGGGCATTAACCATATCAACTCATTTGCTGATCCACCACTCCTTTCACTCGAGTCACATTTCATACGCTGGTAGAACGCACACTGCAAACTTGCTGTTGTGCTCTTAATTTACCTGCGTTTTGCACATGAGTTATAGCATGGCCTCTACATACCACGGGACCGCTGCCTTGCTCAGTGCTCAGCACGGATCCTGGCCAGGTACTCAGCCTTTAGTTTCACATTCCTTCTTCAGTCTGTTGCCCGAGGCATTACTTATTTCATGATACGCAGATCCCGCTCTGATGGTAGCGTTACTCATTTACTTATGGACTGTTTTATGCCTGTTACCTCTATAGAATATGAATGTTTTGTAAATGTTAATTTATTTTCATAGTCTATGAGATGAAGGAGAGATATCAGCCACAGATTAAGGTCAAAAACATCCATTAAGTTTAGGTGTCTTGCTGAAACACGCAAGGGTGATTTTTTTCAGAGCACACGTTGTCCTGCAGCATGTGCTCAAAGTACAGCTTCCATTTATTTCAGCTGTAGTTTAGGAGCATTTAGCACATGTTCCTGCCAGACCTTCCGTGGCTCAAGGCAGACACACTGAATTACCTAGCAACCACCTGCAAAAATTTGAGCTTAAGTGATTTACCCAGCATCTGTATCAGCTCCAGCTGAAGCAGAGCCGTTACCCATCGCTGCTCCAAGCAAGCAGCCTTCCTCTTCTTGCTACTGCCTGTGCCATTCAGTCTGTTTTCCAACTTCTGCAGCAAATTAACCTGCCTCTTTCCTTACCCAGATCAGTCTCATCCTCCAAGATCCATCATTCTCAAGCACTGACAGGCACAATCTCTTGAGGGAAAAAAATGTAATCCTTTAATTACGGACTGCATCGTAAAGCCCATGCAACAGGCAACTGAGCTGGGTACAGACTAGCAACTGGAACTCTGGTGTTTGTAGCTTCTGACTGCTTCAGACCTTTAACAACAGTCATTTAACACAGGCTTTTTTTGTGTGCATTTTCTAGATTTTTTTGTAAATAAGGGGGGAAATCAGATGTGTGCCCTCACATCAGTATCCATTTGGCTCATCAGCAGGGTCCAAACCTGCACATTCGCTGCCCAAACTTCTGCCATGCGCAACTTATCCATTCTGCAACCATGCAACTTTTAGCCCCAGGCAGGATTTCTTTGTATAGGGACTCACCCTCGTCTGTCCTGACACTTTTGGCTGTGGGGCTCTCTTGCACACAGGGTGCCTGCCAGCAATGACCTGATTTTTGTAAGCGTAGCACAGAAAACCTCCCTGTTTAATTATCGCATGGTATTTCTGTTAGCTTGCACTCTGCCTGTCCTGTCAGAACAAGAAGGGAGCTGGGGCTGGCTGCACGGCACACAACGGCACCGCCCGCCCTACAGCGGGAGGCATTGGTGAAGCTCAGGAAAAGCAGAGCAGATGCGCTGCCAGAGGGACAAGCGCCAGCGGGACAGCAGGGCCGGACAGGGGAGAGCCCCGGGAACGCCGCCAGGGTGGTGCCCCGGGGCCGAGAGGGTGCAGGGTTACATCCTTCCCGCACCGTCACACCCGCCGCCGCTGCAGAGCATGAGGAAGCCTCCTCCGCCGAGCCNAGCAGCGCGGAGGCGGCCAGCACCGCCCGGGAGCTCCTCGACATCGGCGCCGGCAGGGCGGGCGGGCGGCGCGGGCCGGAGCCGCCTGCTCGCCGCGGGGGGAAGGGCCGCGCGCGGGGGGGGACGGGGACGGGAGAGGAGGCGCGCCCCGCCTCCAGCCGAACGCCGAGCGCGTCGAGCCAGGCCAGAGCAACGGACCGCCGATGCGGGGCTGGGCCGGTCGACGCNAGCCCCGGGAACGCCGCCAGGGTGGTGCCCCGGGGCCGAGAGGGTGCAGGGTTACATCCTTCCCGCACCGTCACACCCGCCGCCGCTGCAGAGCATGAGGAAGCCTCCTCCGCCGAGCCGGCCGTGCCCGCCCTGGAGCTCCT
Source organism: Pelecanoides urinatrix (assembly GCA_013400755.1). Lineage (NCBI taxonomy): Eukaryota > Metazoa > Chordata > Aves > Procellariiformes > Procellariidae > Pelecanoides > Pelecanoides urinatrix. The sequence goes on along the minus strand of VZTQ01014808.1, from coordinate 148,378 downwards.
CGCTGCTACCTGCCGCCTAATGCACGGGGCGGGATACGGGGGCGGGTGCAGCTACGTGAGCAGGGAAAGGGCAGGTGCCAAGGCCGGAAAATTGGGGAAGGGGTATTCGGGGAGAGAGGAGCAGCGGGGGCAGAGCAGGGGCGGCAGCGCACAGGCAGGCACCGCGGTGCGGGCACGGCTCCGGGCTCCGGGCTGGGCGCACCCGAGTGCCCGCAGCCCCCAGCTTCAGGCGGGGGCACGGCAGGTGGCAGGACGCTGGGGACCCGGCTCCCTGCCGGGCACAAGAGGCCNCCCCGTCCGGCGGGGCGGGCGGGGAAGGCCCGAGCCGCGCCCCGGGGCGGTGGCAAGGGGGGAAGGCGGCTGAAGCGGGTGCCCCCGGCCGCCTGCCCCGCACGTGGAGCGGCCCCCAGGGCTCCCCGGCTTTCCTGCCGGCGTTTGGGGCGCCCTGGCGCCTCACGGGCAGCCCCGGGCCCACGACAGGGAGCAGGCCGCGGCCTTGTGCCCCGCGCCTGGGGGCTGAGGCGCGGCGCCTCGTCCTCCTCGTGGTGGCAGGACAGCGGGAACGGTGTCCTGCAGCCAGCGCTCGCCTGACCCAGCCCCTGCTGACCGGCCCCCCAGCGCCGCGGGTCGAGCTGTTGTGGGAGGGTCGTCACCCTGCGGTGGCTGGGCGCTTGCACCCTGCTGGCCAGAAACACCAACACGGGTGGCTAAAAAAGGGCCTTTGCCCCATTGACGCCGCTACTGGGGAGAGGCCCCCGCAGAAGGGAGGATGGCAGCTGGTGCGGTGCCTCCCGGTGCCTTTCCAGAGGGGGTGTTTTCTGGAGCTTCCTGCTGGCGTGCACTTGCATTTCCAGTGCGGTTGCAGCTCTGAAAAACAAACAAAAGGAGATTTCTTCTGAGTTCAAGAAAGATTTTTGCTTTTATTGCGTGAAGACCTCCAGTTCTGCATTTTCCTTGCCCAGAAAACCCAAATTGCATAGGACAAGCAGCTGGAGAAAGCAGCTCTTCAATTGTTTGGTTTCTTCTCATTGTTCAGTGTGTGGNGGGCGGGCGACGCGTGAAGAGGCTGCGGGGTCCGGAGCGGGCATGGGGCAAGGGGCGGGGCTTGGCGCACGCGAGGGCGGGGCGCCAGGAGAGGGGCGGGGCTCTGGCCTGACCTCGGGCCGAGCCTACAGGTGAGGGGCGGGGCTCTGGCCAGANCTCGTCCTCCTCGTGGTGGCAGGACAGCGGGAACGGTGTCCTGCAGCCAGCGCTCGCCTGACCCAGCCCCTGCTGACCGGCCCCCCAGCGCCGCGGGTCGAGCTGTTGTGGGAGGGTCGTCACCCTGCGGTGGCTGGGCGCTTGCACCCTGCTGGCCAGAAACACCAACACGGGTGGCTAAAAAAGGGCCTTTGCCCCATTGACGCCGCTACTGGGGAGAGGCCCCCGCAGAAGGGAGGATGGCAGCTGGTGCGGTGCCTCCCGGTGCCTTTCCAGAGGGGGTGTTTTCTGGAGCTTCCTGCTGGCGTGCACTTGCATTTCCAGTGCGGTTGCAGCTCTGAAAAACAAACAAAAGGAGATTTCTTCTGAGTTCAAGAAAGATTTTTGCTTTTATTGCGTGAAGACCTCCAGTTCTGCATTTTCCTTGCCCAGAAAACCCAAATTGCATAGGACAAGCAGCTGGAGAAAGCAGCTCTTCAATTGTTTGGTTTCTTCTCATTGTTCAGTGTGTGGCCTTAGGCCTCGTGTTTGGCAGTTTTTCGTGCTCTGAAGACAGCATTATTCCTCTCCCTGGGGCCTTTTCGTGGCACCTCCTGACTAGTGTATCCGAGTGCTTTACAGACAGAGAAAAATTTATGTTCCCAGTGCTCCTGTGTGAGGGCAACAGATGGCCATCGTGAATTACTTCGATCCACCATGTTCAAATGCGCTTCAGGCTTCAGCTGCAGGACTTCAGCCTTTCAGGGCACTTTCGCCGTGTAACACTTTAAAGCAAACTTCCCCCTGGCTACTATGGAGCAGACAGAGGCTCGGGTCATGCTCCCAAAAAGCAGGGAACTTGTCAGCAGTCACTACCTGCTGCGTTACCACCCAAATGAGCACGTCAGAGGTGCAGAAGAGTGACTCTTACGAATGTATCAGATAAAAGGATGTCTTGGGGGGGAGGTGGGATATACCATGAGGTCTATAAAACCCTGAACGAGGTCAGGGAACAAGCATTTACCATTTCCCACAGTCCAGGGGTAACCAGTGGGTGCGTGGTTAGCAAGCTTAAACAAAAAGCTTGGTGGGTAGCGAGCAAAAAGAAGGTTGCACCATGTGTGAGCAAATTGGGGAAGTCATTGCCCCTGATACTGCAGAAGCTGAACTTACCTGTGGCTTTGGAAAGGAACTGTACAAATACTTGGAGCGCATTTGATGTCTGGATGCTGCTTTTGTCTCATGAACTCCTTAAACCACAAATGAATGGGAAGGTGGGAGGTTTATTGTGAAAGGTGTGGGCTTATTCCCGACTCCTTCCTGTACTTTTTTCTCCAACCATCTGCCACAGCTCGCTGCCAGGCGGGATGGTGGGGCACAACAAATCTCAACCTCAGCAGGTACCACGGTCCCTGTCTCAAAACCAGGCTCGGATATTTCCAGGTAGAGCTTAGAAGAGTTACAGAGCAGTTGCTGCGAAGGGATGGCAGGCTCGCATCCCCAGACCCGTCCAGAGTGGAAGAGGAAAACCAAACATGTCAAGTCGATCCCTCCTCGCTATAATCTTTTTCATCTGTCTGCTGAATGAATGTGATTAAAATGAAAGGCAAAATTAGTGGGAATGATAATATTTCAATTGAGTCTAATAGTTTTGCTCACATCGGTGTGTTTACTGTTATTAAGACTTATGCATAAGTGCTTGTAACGCGTCCAAGGCCACTGGAGTGCCAAGAACAGGGTTGAGCCAGATGCACGGCGGATGTGAGCCAGTGCAGCGCCCTTGGCACCGTGGAAGGGCGCAGCTCACCCCCGCTGGAAGCCGAGCGCCTTTACCCAAGCCTGACATTCATCACTTGAGGGTCTAAAACCCCGGGCGGGGAACGTTCAGGCTGTGCTTTCACAGCCTGAGTTTCCTCCATGGTAGTTGAGGTGTTCCCGCTCTCCTCCCTTCCCTGCCAAGGGCTAGGTCTTGCTGGAGTGCTCGCTTTCCCTGCCCTGGCCCTGCCCTTCTCCTGCTTTGGGTGGTTGCTCCCTTCCCGTGGTCGAGGCAAGCTTCTTCGGGGACACACCTTCTGGAAGGCCCAGCCGTGGACCAGATTGAAACCCTGCAGCAGCATCAATGTGGAAAAGCCCATTTTCCTTTTTCTGAGACGCTTTTCCAGCTGGGTTGGGTAAGTCCGGCCAGAGGCACGCTGCGGAGGCAGGGAAGTGGGGTGGTGGAGGAGGGAGGCAGGAGTGCCCAGCGGTGATACTGCTGGCGGTTGGCAGAAGGACCAGAGAGGAGGCTTCAGAGTTCCCCCAACAAACACAACCTTGACCACCCCAGGCCTGTTGCAGAGACGTCTCGCAGGGTCGACGGGGTGTGTGTGACTGCCAAAGCGACGGTAACTCCTTGCAAGGAGATGAGCTGCGTTGCTGATGCTCTCAAACGGAGAGTGAGGCAGAGGATGAGCTTGTGCTGAGGGAAACGTGGCTCAGGAGGGCCTCTTTCTTTGCTGGCTCTGCTGGTTGCTCTCCATGTGAGGTTTCCTCAAACAAACGCCTTGGCTGCCAATAGCTGGTTCCTGGTGTGTTGTGCCCATAGCTTTGATGCCCTCTTTCCTGTGCCTTGGTTCCTCCTTTGCTGGCCTGGGCGTAGTGGCACGTGTCGTCTCGTGGAGACGGGGTTGAGCACCAGTCAGGGAAGGGTTGACTGACATGTGAAAGAGACTGTGAAAAGCTGAAGGCCATTTTTCCCCTGAGCAAACAGCTCAGATCTCTATAGTGATCTCGGATAACATGTCTGAAGTCAATACTTAGGGGGCATTTTTATCCTGGTTTCCAAAGAAAATGAAGCTTGTGCAACCTCTGTGCCTCATCTGCCCCCCTTCCTCCCCTCTGTGCTCTTACAGGGGCCTTTGCCAGCCTCCTTGGTAAGGCTGCCTTGCAGGTGCTGTCTCATTAAGACTTCCACGTTTATGTGCCTCCACCAACCATTTTGATGGACGTGGAGGAGTTCTGGCTAAGCTTTGTGTAATGGGTGGTTACGCTGGGCAGGGCAGCATCCCATGAAGGGAAGGGGTGGCAGTGTCAGCTCAACCCTGTATTAGCCACCAGAGAATCCACAACACAGGGCACTCAGCCGTGGCTTGCCTTAGCAGGTCACCAGTAGCACTAAAGCCTAAGGAAAACCCTGCAAAATATGGCAGGGGATGGAGATAAAGTTTGAACTGAGCCCGTTTCCAGGTTCTCAGCCTGAACCACAGCCCCTCTCCTGCTCCGTTTCTCCTGTGTAACGTGAGGAACTAAACTCTCTTATCAAACTGCAAACAAACTAATAATAATAATAAAAAAAAATGCCAAAGGTGTGTTTTCACAAAGCTTTCAGGTTTTTTTCCCAGGGGTTTTGGTGAGCTAGCTGTCCTTCCCTCTTTGCAGAGCCAGCTCTTCCTCCCTCCCGGGTGGGCATGCATGTGCAGGCGTGTGTGCTCATGTGGGTGAGTTTGCACGCACCCGGAGCGCTCCGCCGAGACGCGATGGCTCGGCTACCTCAGTCGGAGAGAAGACCAAAAAAAAAAAGCCTGAGCCCAAGCTAAACCAAGTTCCCATCTGCTCCCTGAAGCCGCTGGAGGAGGTTGCGGGTGCTGTCGTCGAGAATTGGCCCCGGAGAGCCCATCCCGGCCCTCCCGGGGCGCTGCGAGGGGAGCTGTGCCTGGCGCCCGGCCACCCTCGCTGGCACGCGTGGCCCCAGGCCGGGGGGTCCGGGCGTGCGGCTGGCGAGTGCGGGTGGGCGTGCGTGTGCCTGCACGCCGTCAGCCAGAGGTCTCGGGGTAGATACGGAGCTGAGCACGCAGGAGAGCCTACCGAGGAGGGCAGCACGCTGTGCCTGTTGTTGTTAGCATTGATTTTCTTATGGCAGCGCTAATAGTAGCAGCAAAAAAAATATAATTGCTGGGTTGTAGGCACTTTTTTCTCACCATGGTGCCTTTTCCACTTTGAGAAACGTAATTATCCCCCCCCAATAGGTGCAGACCTGGTTGTGGCAGCGTAGGCGTTGTCCAGGTGCAGCCGCCCTGGCCAGGCAGCAAATGTTTCTATCATCGGATTTGCTGGGAGGGTGTCTTGTTGTTGGTATTCGAAAACTTGAAAAATGCAGAGACAAAAATGGAAATGTGTTAAAGTTTTCGTGTCCTCCCTCTGTAATTAAGAGGTAGGGTCGCTGAGGGCTTCTCTGTGCACAGAGACTCAAAAAATAATTTACATTAATGAAATGTATGTATTAAAAATGCCTTATGTTGACCGAGTTAGCGTCCTCTCCAGGCGGGCAGAGGTATGCCTGACTTGGGCGAGTTTTATTTTCTGCTGGGCATGAATGAAGTGAAAGCCACCATAGCTTGTCCCTCCAGCATTTGTACGTGGGCTTCACAAGCCTCTGACCTGCTCGCACAATCAATTTGGGTGAATTCTGCTGCTCGTTCCCTGCGGACAAGCCTTGGGTCCCCAACAGATCTTCTCAGGGAGCTGGAGGGAGATGACTCTGATCTGAAATTTTAATGATGGAGAAAAAAAAAAAAAGAGGAGGGGGAACTGCGAGCAAGGAAGCTTTCCTTCCCTTTGCAGGGCAGCCTGCAAAACAGTTACTTTTGATTTTAATTTCCCCGGGCACTTCCTCCTTCCAGTGGGGAGGGCAGAAGCCAGGGGCAGCGGCTACGTGAGCCCTGCTGGTTTTATAGCCGGGCATGTGTGGTTACACCTTAGCCAGCCCGCCCCGGGGACGGCCGGGCCAGCGGGTCACCTCCAGGTAAATAAACTAAGGTGTGGGCTCCGCTGCTGCCGCTCACCCCGACACGGCCTCGTTTCGCCCTGGCCGGAGGGTGCGAAAGAGCCCCCCGTGGCCCCAGCCGCCCTGGGCTCCTTCCCCGGCATCCCTGGGACGGGGGGAAGTGAGGAGGGTGGTCTGGATGCTGCCTCCCCCCCACATATCGCCCCGCTTTTCCCACAGCATGGCTTGTCCGTGTCCTTTGTTTTGGGGTGCCGCAGCGGGTACCTGACCCTGGGAGCTGCACCCCGGCTCCCTCCCGCACACGCTTCCCCCGAGCGGGGACGGGCGGTTGAAATGCAGCCGGAGACCAAAGTCTACCTGCGCGGCAGCGAGGGGAGGGTGTAAACCCAGCACTTTATAATTATATTGGCGGCAATCGCACAGACCCTTGCTCGCGGACGGCGGGAGGCAGGTATCACGGCAGCGCTGTTGGGAGTCGAGGGCAGAGACGCTTACGGGTGTGGGGTTGAGTTTTTTTTTCCCTTGGCAAACATTGTAAAAGGCACTGGGAGATAAAAACCCTTGTGCAAAAAAAAAAAAACATTGGCAATCACCCCGCAGCTTGCACGGCAAAGGTAACCCTGCCCCAGCACCGGGGCCGCGGCAAGGCAGGGAGGAGTGTGGGTCCCCAGCCCCCAGTGCGGGGTGAGCCCTGCGGGGTGCAGGGTGCTGCACCCCCCGGCTCCCACCCTCCCGGGGCTCCCCCAGGAGGAGGGGGGGCTTCTTGGGCCGGGGCGGTGCAGCCGTGCGGGGAGCAGGGAGAGGAGGGCTAAAGTCGGGGTTTGGCCTCAGCTGGGTGGGTGGGGAGGGGGTAGAGGCACCCATGGGTGCTACAGCCGGCAGCGAGGCCCCCCCCCGGCTGTCAAACCACAGCTGTAGGGAAAGGAGGCCGGCGGGAAGCGGCACCGCTGAGCTCCCTGGGCCATTTCATAGGCAGCGGGTGCGTATCCTGATGCTTAACTCATCCTGGGCGTGTTGGAGCACATGCTCTGCCTTAGCGCAGGCGGGACGGGCAGGGGTTCTGCGGCAGCGGCACTGGATCCCTGCTGGGAGCCAGCCCTCCCCTCGCGCCCGTGGCACCAGGATGGGGACCGAGAAAGGTCCCTCTCTAACATGGGACGTCCTGACCCGTCCCCTGGCCCAGCTTGGAGCAGACTTGTGCTTGGGCTGGCATCAGCAGTGCCAATAGCCAAGGCTGTCCTGGCGGTCCTCCTCGTTGGAGAGGAGCTGAGGGGAGTCCAGAGGGACCTCATCTTCTCTTTCTGCTGCTGCCAAAAGCCCCAGGGAGCTGCACTGCAAGGGTGCTTGGCCAGGAGTGGCAGCGGTGGGACCGTCCCCGAGCACCCAACCCGAGAAGAGACAGTTATTCCTTCCTTCAGCTCATCACTGACCCTCTATGCACTTATCACTGCTCCATCACGCAGTTAATCTTCCCGTCCCCCCCCAAAGGAGAGGGGTGGCAGGGAGGGCACCTGCCGCCGGAGGTTTTTGAAATGGTAAAGAAATGCATAAACGCCATATGCATACAATGGGGTTTACAGCGGCGGTCATTTGGCAGGAATGAGGAAGCCTTGGGGGCCCCAGAGGTGCCATTTGTCCTTGGGGAGGGGACAGGGGATTTTCTACCACCGAGGTTTGAGCTTGGAGGGGGCTGGCAGCGCTGGCAGGGCTTGCGGGAGGGGGGAAGCGCAGCCCCCCGCGGCCCCCCGGGGCGGTGCGGCAGCTTATCAGCCTACGCCAGCTGCGGGAAGCGGGGATTTTAAAGGCGTTTCGAAAGTGCTCTTGTTATTTTTAGGCACCCGGGAAGGGACTGACTGGCGCAGACCCCACTTGTGGCTCCTCCAGCTTTTTTCCACCAGCACCAGCCGACGACCGCCTTTTCGGGGAGAGCTTTCCCAAGCGAGCTGAGCCACTGCCAGCTCCTTAACCCCCGGTAAAAGGTTGCGGTCGCAGTCAGCTAACGGGACAGGCTGGCCTTGCCCAGCAGCCGGGCTTCGCACTCCCTGCCTGAACTCTCAGCCCCCGTGAGCACATGCAGTGCATCCTGACGTGCAGCGAATACCCTTGTGCGGACATCCCGGCAGCAGGACATCCCGACAGCAGCGCATCCCAACAGCAGCGCATCCCGACGTGTAGTGCATCCTGACAGCAGTGCATCCCGATGGCAGCACATCCCGATGTGCAGCGCACCTCAATGGCAGGGAAAATGTGTCTTTTCCGGGGCGATGCCTCCCGTTTGCGTAGGTCACCCCGCTGAAGCAGGCACCGGCCGAGCAGCGAAATGGGAACATGGAGATGTGGTGATGCTGAGAGTCGAGCATAACGCAGGGAGGGAAAACATCTCTCTCAAGGATAAAGCCAGGGCATGGGATTTCGGCAGACCACTCGCGGTAGCCTTCCCCCTGCATTCGAGCAGTAGCTGGGGCCCCCTTGGGGGATGGAATCAGGCTCAGGCGAGGAAGCTGCTCGTCTTTGCGGGTATCAACACCCGCTCTGGCCGGACCTGCCTGGCCGAAGCTTTCTGTGACCTCCTGCTGGAGAGAACCCAAAATCCAAACCACTGATCAAAAAGGACGAGTGGCTGCTGCCCCATTTCTTCACTGTTCACTCAGCTGTTGCGTTTGGTGCATAGAGAGATGGCTCTTGCGATCAGAGAATCCCTGGGGATTGTGGACCACCACCACCAGCGACTGGTTGCTGGTGGAGCTGGAGGGGCTCCGACTTGCATGGATGTGGCTTTTGGAGGTTAGAGCTTGTGTGGATTCGCTGGTGTCTAATAAAGGTGTGCATGTGACGTATTTTTAAGCACAGCAGGCACATTAAGAGGGAGTAGCTTTCTGTCCTCTATTTAGCTACCTAATCCTGACTTGCAGGAAACTCCTGGGATTTCACCACCTTTGCAACCTCTGCTGCTCTGTCAGGTTTGGTAGGAACACACCAAAGTTCGGGGGGAGGAAACACTGGGCAAGACAGTGGGATCGCAGGAAACCAAGCAACAAAAAAAAGTTAGGCAGTGCAGGCAAAGCTGGGGAAGGGGCTTCAGAGGGCCTCCAGAGACAGATGCTCAGGCGGTCCTGTTTCTACAGCAGAGTCTGCGAGCTCAGGGCTCTGCTGACCACCTTGTGAGGGCGGACACTTCTCCAAGGGGGTCACCCCATCCTCCCAGAGTGGTGCTGGACCATGTGTGGGGGACATGGGGGACACAGGTCCCCCGGCAGCCTCTTCCCGCAAGCCTGAGGGCTGTGGGTGCCACTGAGGGGGTTACTCAGGGGATGCTGCTGGGGTCTGACACCCATCACGGAGGCAGCTGGGTGCCGTTTCCACGGGGAGCGGGACTTGGAGGCTCGGCCGGGAGCGGCTGGGCAACCTGGGGTGATGCCGGGTGCCCCGAGGGAGCGGAGCCGCAGCGAGTGGGCGGCTGGAGAGACAGCGCCGAGCCGGCGGGGGGGAGTGGGAAGGAAGCGGAGGTATCGGTGGAGAAAGACAGGGAGACGCTGGGAGTGGCAGGGGCCGTGGGAGGCAGGGAGACAGGAGCCCAGTGAGTCAGACTGGTGGGGTGCTTTGAAACCCGGCAGGGAAGCACAGGCAGGGCAGGTTCTGCCGCAGCCTGGGGAGCCATCTTCCCCCAGCTGGCACCTTCTCCATCCCTCCTTCCCTGCTCAGCCAAGGAAAGCAGATCGCCCTCCAAACCGGGGCAGCTTACGGAGCCGCTGCTCTCTCCTTCAGAGATAACGCTGGCGCGGAGCCACCCTGGCTCCATCCGCTGCGGTGAAGTGGTTCCTCATCTAACCAGGGGAGCTGCCAAAACCCAGCTTGGAAGCAGAGCTTTCCGGTGGTCAGGCTTGGCCCCATGACCGGCGGCACAGCGGGGTGTTGCACAGGCGTAACCAGGGCAGTCTGGCAGCCTGTGCCACCCCCAGCAATGCTTACAGCCCCCTGACCTCCGGGGGACCGTGGGCTGGTATTCACCCAAATGTTGGCACTGGAGGTGCCATGTTTTGGGTGGGAACCTGCCCTCGGAGGCAATGGCAACCCTTCCGGCAACGCACAGTGTGTGCGTGCAGGCGGCTGCTGAAACGCAGCTGAGTCACCCCTGGTGCTGCAGGTGTGCGATGGGGCGCGGGGTGGGAGGGGGGCATCCCCCGAGAGCACGTCGGCTCTTCGCAGGCAGATGCTGAGCTGCGAGACCAAGGGCAGACAGCCAGGTGGAAGGAAAGTTGGGGCTGGAAACAGCGTGTTCCCCCGGTGAGGGTTTCTTTTAGAGCAGGGGGACCTTTCTGGGGGCTTTTAAGCTGTGGTCCTCAGAGGTCCCCACGGTCCTCCTGGGAAAACCCTACGGCATGCTGGACCCCCACTGGATAATCCAGGGAGGCAGCGTGTTGGGAAAGGCTGCAGAGGAGATGCCCTCCCTTGTTCTCATCTTGCCTTGGCTGCAAGGCGAGCGTCTTCCTTCTGCAAACCCTCTCGCTGTAACATGGCTGGGATGCGAGCCTGGGGCTCCCGGTGGCCTCGCGGCACCCGTTCCTGGGTGCTGGTGCGGGCTCCGTGCTCACTGTCCCACCTCATGCAGGGAAATGTGGAGCATTTCAAGGAAGGGCTGTCACACCAGGATACCTCTCGCAGAAGACTGGGCAATGTTTTGACAACCAGACTCCTCCCCGTCTCTCCCAAAATGCCCCTGGGAGCAGCGTGGGGGTTCACCAGCCAAGGGGGTGTCAGCCGGGAGTTTAGGTGACTTGTAGCAGCCCAGATGTCCCAGCCCTGGTGTTTCAGGCACACCGCAGACCTCAGAAGAAGGTGGTTCGTCTTCCCAAGCATATGAAGCTGTGGCCTCTCTTGCATGGTCAGTAACTTGCATACATCCCCCCATCTGAGCTCTGCTGGGAGCCAGAGACCAAAGGCTGCGCTGTCGCATTGCCGGGCTCCTGTACCAGCCAGGGTCTCATCTCCTCCCGGCCTGGTTTGGCTCAAAATCATGAGAAATCGCCAGAAGAAGGGCACTGGGTGACTGTGCTCTCAGCCTTGTGGGCAGAGCTTCCCCGCGCTGCCCCTGCGGGTGTACCTGCTTGTGTCCCTCCGCTTCTGCGCAGGAGGGGTGATGGCTGGGGGCAAGGTCCCTTTGCTGGACTCTATGCTAAAGGCCCAGCTCAAAGACATTGCCGTGGCATTGCCGAGGGACTGTGCCTTTCGGCAGTGCTCAGCTCTGCCTGGCTGTACTGTCAACCCCTCGTCCCTGCCCAGGCCACATCCCTCCACCACGTGGGCACACGCCTGCTGCTGCAGCCGCACGGTGCTGATCAAGGTGAAACGTAGCCCAGGCAAGAAGAAGAAAAGGCACGGCTCCCTGGGGTCACTGAGTAGCTAAAATATTCCCTGGACACAGATAAAATTGAGTCTCCATCCCCTGAGGAGCGGACACGTGCCTTTGCTTACACCTCCTTTACCGAGCTCCTCTCCCTCTGCTGTGCTCTTCTGGAGCCCAGCTCCTTCCCTTGCTCCCTACACCCAGGTCCTTGCCCCAGGCACGCTTTCCCCACTCCCTTCTAGGTGCTGTATCAACCGGGGCGAGGCTGGCAGTGAGAGGGAGTCCGCCAGAAGGGATGAGCCCCCCGTGCCCCTCGCAGGCGGCCATCGGTCCGCCCCCCACCTGGGGTCGGTTGGGGAAGGAGGTGGGGGTGCGATTGCGACAGCGACACATGACTGATTCATTGTTTGATCCAATCTCTCCCCCAAATGAATCGAGTCAAATGAAACACATTTTAGTAGTCAAATCTGTAAGGGTGGGTCCCATTGTGCTTTGACCCTACAGGGCATTTTGTACATTTAATTTGATTTACACCCAAAATGTTAATTTAACGTACCAGATTTTCTCCCACACCCAACTAATGCTGAAAATTAAACAAGATCCTGCAGAAAGGTTTGTGTGCCATTATCTCGTTAGCGTTGTTATTTATTGAGTAATTACAGTGCTTGGGCTGTACGTGCAACATTGCTCCAGCGGGCGTATGGAGAAGGACGCCGGCCGGCCGGTGACGTGTCCGTGGGCTGCCTTGCTGAAGGCAGCGTGGCCCCAAGGATGCCGCTTCATGGCGCTGCGTGTGGCTCCTTGCAACGGCGTTGGTGGGACCATGCTGTGAGCACGCTCCCCAGGCTCCTCCGGGTTTAAAAAATACCAAGGACTGGTATTTTTAGGAAAGGCAGCATCGCTTTCTTCTGGGCTATGGCCAAGAAACACCAAGGCTTGGTCAGCAGTCTGTATTTCCACCCGCTAGCTCAAGGAGAAGGCAGCCCACCACTGCTGAGATGCTCTACTTCGTGTAGGTGGTGCCTCTCCATCCAGCTCCTCTTGCCTTGCCGGCGGCTGCAGGACCTTCTCTTCACCCTGTGCCTCTGACGGTGCTGGGCACACCACAGCCCTGACCCCTTGTGTCAAGGCTCCAGAGCTGATAATAATAATAATTTTGTTCCTGATTCAGCTGTGCGTGTAAGTGCACGTCTTACTTGGAGCACCCAATTAAAGTGAAGTGTGTGCTCCAGGACCTCGCTAAATGGGAACCTCAAAGCAGGATTTAAAAAAGCCAAGGAGACATTAAAGTAGTCACAGCAAACTCTTGGTTCAGGAGTGTTGTGATTAATGTCATTTGCTACCTCTTTTGGCTTAAAAGACAAGGAGTGGTTAAAATAAAAGAAACCTCAAGTTGAAAGCATTGCAAAAAATCAATTAAAACCCATGTAGCTGCATTTTGACCCGGAGCGAAATCTCAGACGTAACAGAGAAATTACATAGCCTTAAAGAGAAAGAAAGAAAGAGAAGGTTTTACTGTGGTATTGCTGAGGTATTGCCCGAAGGCGCGCTGAGGTGACTTCTCCCCCGGTACCCGCAGAGACTGTAAACTCCCCGCAGGAGCTGGGGGAGCGAGTAGGTGCCCCCAGCCCTCGCCGTCGCTCCCAGGGCCTGTCCCGCGGGTGAGCGGTCAGGGCTTAAAAGACTTCTTGGAGGACCAAGCGCGGGGTGGTGAGGTAACTCCTCTGCTGCTTCAGTCTGCGGGACGAAGGTGTCTGTGCCTGTGCATCGCTTCGGTGGACCCTGCTGAAATGGGGTACGGTGGGTAGGGCTGCTGCGGCTCCCGGCTGGAATTTCCTGGCTGGAAACACCAATTGCTTTGGGATGCTCAGGCTGGAGGACCTCTCTGGCAGTGTGACACCCAATGCAGGGCTCGGGGCTGCGGCTCCTCCATTCCAACACCCTCCCTGGGGCTCCAGCCACTCCCATGCCCCCCTGAATTCAGACCCCCTGAAGAGCTCACACGAGTTTGCCCGGGGATAAAGTCCCCAACAGCCCCACACTGGTTGTCCTTGGCCTGAAGAGCTCAGGTGGAATAACTGGGGATGTGCGTTAAGCAGAGCTCTTTCATTTGGCCACTGCGTTTGAAGGCGCGTCCTTTCCAGTAGCTCCAGATCTGTCCCCTGAAGTTAAATCTTCATCTCAATGAAACCAATGGTGAAACTCCCGTCGATGCCCCCTGGCCTGCGCTTTGCTCTTTGGGAGGAAAGCGGTGACCTTAGAGAAGAGCAGTGCCACTTGAAAGGCCTCTTCACACGGGGAAACAGCTGCCCTTGGTGCTCAGTCCCACCAGCCTGCACCAGCCCGGTGCCGGCTCTGCTGCGAGGATGTGCTCGGGGAGGAAGGCACAGAGTGCGTTTCCACTGCGCTTAACAAAATTAAGCAGGCTGAATAGTAGGTGCGAGGCAGGAGCAGGCGCCCCTGAATGCTGTTAAATGCCCAAGGACACACCACACATGGGCTTCGCTGTGCTCGGAGACTTTTCAGTGCAGCTTTGTGGGTTTTCTTCTGTTTCTTTTGCTTCCTTCCCCCCAACCCCATCCTCTTCTCTTTTGTTTCATTTCCACTTCGGGAAGAGGGGGAGAGGACAAGAGGCAAATAAAAAAAAAAAGGGGGGGGAGAAAGGGCTGAGACCATGACACGTTTTTCATTTTAAATCAATGACTGAAACAGAATAAAGCCCTTTTTTTAACAGAAGAAAAGCTTGTCATTAAGAAAAATAATAACAACAACAACTTTCTCTGCCTGCTGCTGCCCCGAGGACAGCTCAGCCTCTTCCCCGGCGCCCTGGGGAGCCCTCCCCGCCGCGGGCTGCCCCGGGGGGGGCCCTCAGCGCAGCCCCCCGTGGGCGGCGGGACCCGCACCCGCGGGTGGGGAGCACCCCCGGC
>VZTQ01014808.1:121709-133998 GCA_013400755.1 Pelecanoides urinatrix | reverse complement strand
ATCGGGGACCCTCCCCGCCCAGCGGCGGGGGCGCCGGGTGCCGGCCCCGCCGGGCGATGCCGCCCCCATGCCTGGCACCATCTCCCACCCCGGGGCGCCCCCGGGCATGGGGGTGTGTGTGTGTGTGCCCGGGAAGGTGGGAAACCTCTTTTGCATGAGAAAGGTGGCGGGGGCAGGAGAAGAAAGGACCTGGGGGGGGTGTGATGCCCTCCTGGCCTCCCCCTCCCCTCCTCCTCCTCCTCCTCCTCCTCCTGCCCTTGCCCGGGGTATAACGGGAAGGCGGCGGAGCTGGCTTGTTTGAACTTTGGGACCGTTCGTGTTTGAGTTTCCGATTGCAGCGTGAGCCGGGGATCCTCCCCCGCCGCCCGCGGCCCGCCCGCAGGTTAAACACCGGGGCTCGGNGTGCCGTGCCGTGCCGTGCCCCCTGCCCTCGCCATGCCCAGAGCCTTCCTGGTGAAGCGCCGGAGCCCGCAGCCGGCGGTGCGCAGCTGGGATGGGCTGCCCGACGAGGAGAGAGCCGACACCTACATCCCAGGTACGGCGCCGCCGGGCTCCCTCCCCCGGCACCGCTCGCCGCCGGGAGGGAGGGGGGTCCCCGACGGACCCCAGCCCTCGCCCCNCCCGCCGCCGCCGCCGCCGCCCCCCCGCCCGCCGCCGCGGCTCCGCGCTCCCTTTCTTTATCGCATCCCCCCCCGCTGCAGGCGGGATCGGCTGCGTGCTGCTGGGCTACGAGGACAGCTGCAGCCTGGAGAGCAGCGGGAGCAGCGGGACCCGGGACGCGGAGCCCAGCGACCCCCTGACGCCCCAGCCCGCCCCCGGCGACTTGGGCACGGCCGGGGGGATGCTGCTGGACCTGGCCGTCAAGCGCCCCGTGGTCAGGTCGAAAATCAAGGTAACTGCCCGCAACCCCACGTTCTCTTCCCCGGTGATGGGGTGACCCCACTTCCAGGGCAGGGCCCGGCTGGGGACGCCGGGTGACAACAGTCCCTTGGGCTCTCTCTGCTAGAGGTGGCAGCACCCGCCCCACACACCGAGACGCAGGCCTGCGAGAGTGGCTGGCCATAGGATGGCAGCGGCAGGGCAAGCCTCGTAAGCGATGTACCGTAATCTTCCAGTGCCCTTTGCCTTCCCTTATCCCTGCCTGGGACATGCTGCCCCTGACCTGCTTGGCTCGGGTCCCGCAGGAGCTCTGAACCCAGCCAGGAAGGACCAGCCCTGGCAGCTAGGAGTCATGCCCCACGGTGCGTGGGTGGATCTCGTTCCTTAACGTGGGGCCTCCTTAAACGGCCGCCTTCTAGGTTGTAGTCAAGCCTTCGCCAAGGGGGGCTGTGGTGAATCTTCTCACCACCCCCCTACCATCTTGACTTATCAAGATAACAGCTAGGAAAAGGTCCTCCTCTGAAGCTGTGAAAGGCCATTGCCACCTTGAGGTGGACCTGCAGGCTTGGGTGAGATGAAGCAATTATCTGTCCATTAACTTTGCTGAAGAGCCTCGTACTGACTGGGTGTTCCCTGGGCAAAGCCAGCAGAGCAGAGAGGTGATTTCCCTCCCAAAGCTGAGAAGGCAAATCGCTCATGGCTCCTGGTAGTACCCAAGCTCCCAAAGCGAGTGGTGATGCACATGGCATGGGAGGACCGCGACCATCTCTGAACATCCAGGGTTGCCCTCAGCAGAGGTGGAGCCAGGCCACCCCAGTGCTAGGAAGGAGGAGACAGGCCACCCCAGTGCTAGGAAGGAGGAGATGTGTTTACCGGTGGCTAGTTGGCTAGTTAACACCTCGTTAAACGCTGGCTGTTGCTTTGCTGGATGGAGCTGTAAAAATTCCCACTGTCTCTGCTGGGATGACAGCCTTTCGGCCACAGCGTTATAAATCTCATGATTAACGCTAGGTTTTTACCCTGCTTATATGCGGCTGCATGAGGTGGAGTCCTACCTGTTGCCCAACAGATACTTCCCAGCCGGCTCCCCCTCTAGGTTCACACCTCATGGTTTCGCAGCTGCCTTTTTTTTTTTATCTTTACAATTTCAGGTAGCGTTGCTTCAATAGTAAGCGAAGGAGGGGGATCGGGAAAAATAACTGGCTCTTCAGGAAAAAGGAGCCCCAGACATATTCCTCTCTTTATGAAAAGCTTGCCTGGCTGCTATTTGACTTTAACATACTTTGTATAATTTAACCTGGGCTATTAGCAACAGTCACAGTGAAACCTTGTTTCGGCAGAGTTGGGTTCTCTCAGTGTGCCACAGAAACTCCCCAAAAGCACCACGAGAGCCAATGGATGTGTGCACACGGTGCCGCCTGCTCCGCTGGCTTTCCCCTGGCCCGAGCGGCTAGTGGTGAGCGCGTCCGCTCCCCCGCGAATAATTAAACTAATAGCGAAGTATTTGCATCTTCCAGACATTAAGCCTTCCCTCTGAGGAACGCTCTTCCCAAGAGCTGAATCATCAGTGTCTCCCTTAGTCAAGTTAGGTCATGGTGTTGGTGCAATATTTTTGGTGTTAGGAGCGAGAATGAGGAGATTAACCCCTAATGACTCTCTGACATTAATTAATGAGCCAGGGAGACCAACGGGAGGAGATTAGTGCCATTGTTTCAGTCTCTGCTGAGTCAGTGCAATGCGCCTTGGTTTATCTCCCCAAACCTACCTTTTTTTCCACCGCTGGCTGGTTTTCAGGGACCCACAGCAGCTGGAAGTGTGATTAGCGAAGGCACCGCATGGGTACGACTTTGTCACACCGGGGAGGGCCTCCCGCCTCCATCCAGGATATTAGCTGAGTGCAGGAGCAAACGCACATGTGGCCCCACAGAGGAGTGCTCGTAGCCTAAATGCGTGTGCTTGCGGACGTGGCTGGACAAGGGTCCCTGCCCCTGGAAGGTATCCTGCGCACAGGCTTTGTTTTAAGCCCTGAAGCCAAGCTGTCCAACATCTGTGGCAGTCCCAAACCGTGCACATTAAGTCACCCACCTGATTGCAAGGGAAGCGTGAAGGTTTCACCCAGCCAGAATCTCCCAAATGCTTTCACTTTTCATTTTGAATATATCCCAAGTATTTTTTAATGCAACAATAAGCCATCCCTCCTTATTTTGTTTTCTGTTAATCTTTGTCATGTCAATGCCTACTCACCCTGTCCTCTTCCATTCCTTAGTTCACCACCGGCACCTGTAACGATGCTACGGTGCATAGCTGCGAGCTGTGTGGCAAAGGCTTTCGCTTGCAGCGGATGCTCAACCGTCACATCAAGTGTCACAGCCAGGTGAAGAGACACTTGTGCACCTTCTGTGGAAAAGGCTTCAACGACACCTTTGATCTGAAAAGACACGTCCGGACCCATACCGGTGAGAACACGTTCCCTGGGGGCTTGCGGGCAGCTCTGGGTAGTGGGAGGTGGGAGAAGGGGTGAGATGGGACAAGGATGGGGGGTGAGGGTACCCTGGCAAGACAATACTACAAAACCCAGGTAAACATTTGCAAACAATAGTGGGGATGTAGTGGAGGAAAGGAAAAAATGTGAGTGGACAGATAAAAGCCCTGGGACTAACAAAATCTGAGGAGAACTAATGAAATCCGTGTGAAGCAGGTTGGGTGCATGAGCTGCCATCCAGGTCTGGTGTAGATGTGGCCGCGTGCTGCTGTGGCTGGCTTAGCGGGAGTGGGATAACCCACCCAGGATAACCCACCCAGGAAAATTCACTGCACGTTATTGCAAGTCTGGCATGTACCCGTGAGCACAGGCGGGCAGTGGATGAAAATGCTTTGCCCTCTAGAGGCAATAAGCAGCAGTTTCTTGGTTTTTTTGCGAACCTTCCCCGCTGGCCGTCCCACGAGATGGGGTTATGGCTTCATTTTGGCACCATCTGGAGAAACCAGAGTGCGGTTCGTGCTGTGCGTCCAGCTTCTTCAAGAAAACTAGGCAACACGTCTGACTTCTGCTAAGCCTGCGTGCTGCTGCATCCCCACCTGCTTCGGGCTACCAGCTCCCCCAATCTCCTTTCGGAGCCGTTTCCTTCTGCCCGTCCAGCCATCCAGATCAGTTTGGCCACCAGCCTAAACCAACTCTTGTCATGCAGGTCACAGCATGGCTGAAAATCAGGAGCAGTGGGTTGAAAATCTCCCAACAGCGGTTCCGGCTCTGGATTGAGGGGAGGGTAAAAAAGTTGCCTTTAACCTGGGCTAGTTCCCTCTTCCCTGCTTGGATCTACACCAGATGTACAGGCATAACCGAGGATGCTGTGATTTAAGCCCATGATGACACTGGAAGAAGAAAAATTGTCCCTTTCCCTTCTCTGCTCACTCTTGCTGCCCAATCACTCCCCTGGGCTGGAGGAATGCACTTTCTGTGGCTGCTCTGCAGTGGGGTCGGTTCCTGAGCCCACCCCAAACACCGTCAGTTGTGTTTATTTGAATCGGATCGGTTGCTTCAAATCCAGCTTACTGGTCACAGTAAGCTTATCCTAACCTGGAGCAGGGAGAAGGCCACGTTTTTGTTTCTTTTTCTTCTTTTTCTTAGTGGAAGTGATGTCTTAAATTCCTATCAACTCCATCCTCACCAAGCAAGATGCTTTCTGGCAGGCCAAGCTGGCTGTGCTCAGGAGGCTTTGAATTTGCACTGCAGGGCACCCGGAAGATGCATCCACCACACCTCCCAGGCACGTTCCAGCTTTCCACGTTTGCGTTACCTATGGGACCTGTGATTGTTTGGGCTCGCTCTGCAATGCCCCTCTTTTGGCATAGGCACCATTAACCAGGTGCACCACTAGAGGCGATGCAAGTATGTTGGTGGGCAGGAGTTGTTTCTCAGCAATAGAGCTCACAAAAACAATGCTGCCCATTTCGATGGGAAAGCATTGGCCAGAGCTAATGTTTTGGACTGTTTTGGTTTGTTTACAAGGCTATCATGTGGAAAGGAAAGCTGCTGGCTGCGAGCAGGGAGCTGCCGCTGGTGTATGGCTGAAGTGTTGAGTCGGTACTTCTGAAAGAAGTGATTTTTCAACCTGTCCCCTCATCCTTTGAGATTCAGAAACTAAATCCAAGAGGGTCTCTGTTCAGAAGCTAAAAATATGTATATGTTGTGGCAGGTAGGGTTGAACTGGTTTTGCAGGAGTGGAGCCAATTTTGCGAAACTCTGGAAGGGAGGAAGGATCTTTGTACTGGACAGGAGTGAAAAAACAGTCCTGGAAATGTGATTCTTATGGTTACATTGTCCCCAAATTTACTGGAGGAAATCTGGCGTTACTATTTATCCTCTCCAGTGTAAAGCCAGGATGAACACTCACATACATTGTATCTGCCTGGTGCCTTGGCTCATGGAGGGGGGTGAAGGCTGGCTGCAGCAGTGGTACTGATAGCGTTATGGCATGTATCTTTTCCAGGCTGAAATATGGCATCTCTGAAAGCAGTGGCCTTTTTTATGTCAAAGTTGATTGCTGTTCAGGAAAGCTGGGCTATATTTGAATGTTAAAAAGTAGACAAATAAGCTGGAAGTGGTAGTGTTGGCTTTATTTTGTAGCTACAGGTGTTCATCTACGTGTGCTTCACTAAATTTCGATGTTCCAGTGGAAATTGTCGTGCAGTGTTTGTAACCAGACTGTGCAACAGTAGGGTAGTGTCAGACAGTGAAAGCCAAACGTCCCAGTCTAGCTTCATGGCATAAGCAGACTTAAACATTAAAAAGTAACTAATATACACAGTAATATCAAATCTAAAAATGATTCCTAAGTAACGAAGAGGTTTGCACAGCCCTGATGGGCTGTGCCATTGTGGTACTACCCCTCTTGTGCTCAGGCTGGTGCCTGTGGAGCACTGTTGGCATCAGAAACCAAGGATGGGTGAAGGTTTAAATTGCCTTCAGATGAGCGCGAAATGGCACCCAAAATACTGTTTGTAAAATATACATTTTTGTGTGTAAATTCTAATGAAGATTTGGAGTTTCTTAACAATTTCAGTTTAATGTAACTGAGGCAGTCTCACAGCACCAGGTGTTAGGAAACTTTAGTCTTGATAGTTTAAGCCAGTGCACTGGGATAACCTCTTTTTACAAGACTTGCAAAAATGCAGTCAAGATGCTGCTTATTGGAACTTCTAATCTGTTTGGATTTCTGGTAGAAAGATCAGCGGCTGAGAGGTGAACTTAACACAATCCAATAAAAAGTTACAACTGTCTGTGTGAACGTGCGTGCTTTGCCCTTTTTTGCTTGGCTATAACTCACCATCAGTCCAATCTTCCACACACTTGCGTTTTACCTTTCACTGGGAAAAGAGAGGCGTTTAGGTAACTCCTTGCATCAGTTTTAAGGCTGGTCCTTGCTTGAAAGCTTACTGAGCTAGTCTAGTAAGTAAAATCACAACTTTTTTAGTTTTTTTCAAGTGTCGATAAACCCTCAGCTATTTGTCATTCAAGTACTGGGAGGTTGTTGTTCTTAAATCAGTGCTGATTGGTGGTAAAATGGATACTCTTTACGGCTTAGTATTTTTATAATGTTGGTTGTCTATACTGAATGAAACTGCTTGGGCATTCAAATCACAAGCCAGCCCCTTCTCCCTCCTCTGGAGACACACATACCTATCTCTTTCATCTTAATACACTTCTTTTCTAGAACTTCATCTTGTAATCAGTCTACAAAAACGCTCTCACTCATTTGAAGTACTGTGATTGCTGTGTGTTCACGTTGGGTTGCCGTTCACTGAAGACTCATTAAGCTTTGCTCACTAAAAGAGAAAAATTAACATCTTACCGAGATACAAGATTTCATTCATTATAAAAGCCAAAATGAAAGGTTAGCTGAAACCGATAGTTTTACCTAATCACAGGACTTCAGAAACTCGGGGCTGTAAAGGAGTAAGTTTTACAAGAATGGGTAACGGCTTCTTCTTTAGGAGCAAAGCGCCGATGAGCACCTGTTATCCTCAGTATCTGCCTTCCTCTTCTCAAAACATTTCTAGGTTTTCTATTCCTAAATATATCAACCCATTCCTGAAAGTTTTAGCCTGAAAGTAAGATGTTTTATTTAGGCAGTTAGTTCCTTGGGCTAGTAGCTCCCTGCTGCGAGGTATCTGCTCAATAGGTGATAGGCCAGAGCCTTGGTCTTAGCTGGTTCCTTAGTTGGCTGTAAGAAACACAAATCAGAATAGTAATCGCTGTCTTTTATTGTTGCAGGAATTCGTCCTTACAAATGTGAGGTTTGCAACAAAGCCTTCACCCAGCGCTGTTCCCTGGAGTCCCACCTTAAGAAGATTCATGGCGTGCAGCAGCAATACGCCTACAAACAGAGGCGAGATAAACTTTACGTGTGCGAAGACTGCGGCTACACGGGCCCCACGCAGGAGGACCTGTACCTGCATGTTAGTAACATTCACCCCGGAAGCGCTTTCCTGAAAAAAACCTCAAAAAAACTTGCAGCGGTTTTGCAAAACAAACTGAGCCCTGTCCTGCAGAGGAACTCCAAAGATGACGACAAAGATGAGTAACACGGTGGATTACAGTGGTCTAAAGGAATGAAGTTTACATGTAGGACTCTCTCTCTATATATATTATTTTTTTAAAAACAATTTTGAAAGAAATACATGAAATGAAAGGGATGCTTTTGTTAACGGGACGCTCTTGATATTGGTAAAACCTCAACTTGAAAGAAATATTCCCGTATACGATGCAATCACCAGACTTTTTGATCTGGCCAAAAAAAAAAAAAAAAAAAAAAGCAAGCTTGGAAGAGGCTGTCACCTCTTGGATGGAGTATTTACTGAACTGACATTCAGGCAACCTATTTTCTCTTTCAGTCTACCGCACATCCGAGTGGCCACTGACAAATAAGTTCACCTTTCCCCAGTGTATTTTGTAAAGATAATAACCATTACCTGCCATACAAATTACTTTTGAGAGGTTTGGGTAAAAAGTGCCG
Organism: Pelecanoides urinatrix; assembly: GCA_013400755.1. Classification (NCBI taxonomy): domain Eukaryota; kingdom Metazoa; phylum Chordata; class Aves; order Procellariiformes; family Procellariidae; genus Pelecanoides; species Pelecanoides urinatrix. The sequence continues at coordinate 126,103 of VZTQ01014808.1, read as the reverse complement.
TGTAAGAGCAGCTACTAGTAAATTGTTCTATGCAAAATGAATTAAAATGGTCTTGAGAACAGGAGTACACTGTATTGGTAAATAAGATAAAAATGTGCAAATAACCTGTGGAGTACACTAACAATTTATGGAAGCATGATCCAAGGTGAGCTGAAACTTTTTTTAAAGCATGCAGAACTTTTTTCTCCCAAACTTTCTCTACTAGCAAATGGCAATTTTCCAGGGCAGACTTATGGTTGTGTTTTAGGTACTTCAAGCTGTGAACTTACTTTTATCATGTTTAGATTTAAGTGTAACCTTAACTCGGATGTTCCTGGACTTGTCATGCTCACTTTGGGGTTTATTACCACATCCTTTTAACATACATCAATATCAACTCAGAAACCCAAAGAAAACACTTTAATGACTTGAAGATATGTATTTTCTGTCATGATGAAATGCAATTTTGTGTGTATTTTATGGTGTGTATGTGTGCGTGTGTGTTTGTTGGGGGGATTTTTTTCTTTTTAATGATCAAGTACCTGTTCACTAATACAACAAAGCAGTGCAATGCAGTGAAGAGGGAGACTTACCCTGTCTCTGCCTCATGAGATCAATGCAAAACTGGAGGCACAAATCTGGCCTCTCATCTGTAACCACTGTCAGTTTAGAAGGCTCCTAGTGAGACTGATGCTACAAGGGAAGGAGGTGGCAAGGATGATGAGGAACTGCTACTACGTCGCTGTGCTTTTGGACTTCACCTATAGTCCTACTTCAGCTCCTTTTGACCCAGGACAACCAAGAGGGTAGACTATAGGAACTATTGAGTGTGAATTTAGGGATTTAAAAAAAAGGGGAGAGGGATGCCCATAACTTTAAGACTCTTCAGAAGCTGCTGCAGGCCTTTACTGGGCACTTGGGTGTCTATATAAGGAGCAAGAGGGTGGGGTAGTAACTTCCTCAGCAACCACAAGGTACTCTGGTCCAAGCGCATGTTATTCATCTGTCTCAACTTAATGGACGCAGCGGCTAAACAGGTTTTATGTCAACTTAAATGCATAACAATTAATGGATTTCATTTGTAAATTCCAAAAATCTATTTTGTGCTCAAAATAAAGCTGTACATTTGGGGAGGATACGCTGTATTCTATATATGTTGAAACAACAGCTGGAAAGTAACCCACCTAAAATACAGAATCATAGCCAGGACCTTCATAGTCATTACTACTAAAACGATAGATTCTGAGCATCTCTGCAAGAATCGTAAAAATCTTCTCAATTTGACTCAGTTTTGTACAGGCATCTGCTTGGGTTTTTGTGGGGAAAAGCTTCTAGGGGTTTTAAAGCATTTCTAATGATATTAATACTTTGTTCAGCACACCTGTCGGTGCTTGGGACCTTGAAAATGAGGATAATAAAGTGATGCTACTGTGTAAAGAACAAACTTGTCATCCTATGTAATGGGAAAGTTCGCAGAATACTTTAATGGAAGTCCATAGGGAAAAAAGCATCTGAGGTAAAGTAGAAGATCCTTACTTTGGAAAAAGAGCTAAAGCCTATGCACTGATCCCCAGTTCTTCTGAGATCATGCCATTATAACCAAATAGTATAAATGGAAGGTTGCTTACTTTGATGGAAGCTTGCATGCTTGCAAATACATTGACAAAATTGCCTGGCTAACAGCTGGTTCAGCTAATTGTGCTGGCGACACTCCCCTGTAGCCCACTCAGTGAGGTCTCAGTCATAGAAACAAAATGTTGAGTTGAGCGCCTAGGTGGGACTGTTGAGTGGAGCCCATCTGAGCAAAGTAACTAGTGTTCACCTAACCGCAAAGGACTTGTGTGCTTAGCTCTGCTGAAACCTCAGCCCTTACACTGGAGCAGCGGAGTTGCAGCTGAAACCCTCCCTATCTAGCTGGAGACACATTTTGTGTGTGTGTGAGCGGGGTTTTTTTTTCCCTTCCTGTAGCACACATTGCTTTTGATTTCCCTCCAATATCGCTGCCAAAGCATGTCCCTGCTGAAAGAACTACAGATGCATTAAGGTGGTTCATCTACGTGATCTCAGTCAAAGAAAGCGTTCACTGCAACAGAGAAAAGCAGCAGGTAACAGTACTCAGAAGAAAAACTGCTTTGGATGGAGAGCAAAGCTCTGACAAACTGGATGCTATAGCTGGAGTAACTGCCCCGATTGTCTGGCTGGTTTTTCTGCAGAGGACAGATACACCCTGTAGCAGATGCCTTGGGCATGTCAATTAAACAGTCTGGCAAGTTAGTTTAAAGTGATCATCAAGTGGGTTTGCATGACACTGGCAATGGCCATCTGCCAGTTCTGTTTCAGGACAAAACTGGCACCAGCTTGTGCCTGCACAGAAATACTCCAGAGCTCACACAGGGATGCCGGAGGCGGCCAGACTTTCAGAAGTCCTAGACACCAGTAACTTCCACCGCTACTGTCTTTGAAGGCTGCCTGCCTTCTCTTGGCTCTCTGATGGTACAGACTCACCTGAGACTTAAAGATAGGTTTACAAACTAACATTGCTAGTGAAGCTGGCAGCCTTTCTCAGACACAAGGCTTTTGTTAAAGAAATGAACACAGGTGAAGCAAACAGGTGTCCACACTGCCCAGGCTCCAGACTTGTCCTTATTTACTGGGAGGCAGGATGACATTGAAATCTTAGATGTTTCAGAGACATCTAATGGCTGTATGATGCACTGATGAAGGCGGCAATTGCACCCAAACATTGCCCAACTGTTCCACACTCTCTCGATTTATCCAATCCCAATCAACACAGGGAATTCGGCACGTTTTATCACTTCCTGCTTCTGCCCAGGGCATCTTACGTCTTGCTTATACTCACTCTCTTTGTATCCACGGAGCTATCTTTCACAGAAAATTGGCCGTGTTCAGCAATGTTGAACCACCCACTTGCTAAAATTCTGTGATGTGGGAAAATACTTGTAAAACAGGTAGAACTTCTGAGCGCTCACGCAGCGTCGTCGTGGTTAGTCATCTCTAAACCCAGCTTCTCAGTCTCTATGTTTGTCTTTTTAGATAGAAATCTAATTAAGCACAGAGTAATCATACCATCACCAGACTAGGTTTGAATAAGCAAGTACCACTATAACTAAGTTTCACTGCACAGGTTTCCACAGTTCAGTACTCTGAAGGAGCAGAGATTAAGCACTATAAAGGTTTAAGTTTCTTCACCAGCAAGCGGGCCCATTAGTGTTTTTAGGTATGGTTCTGGCTGATTTTCTTGAAGCTTATGGGTTGGTTGTATTTTTATTTGTAATCTGCAGTGTTATTACGAAAACTCAGACATACAATTCAAAGAAAACAAAGAGAACGAGGCAAAAAGCTTTCCAGGTGTGCAACACACAAAGCAGTATCACCTGACATCATCAAGGCTTATTCATAAAATCAAGCCTATAGACAGAGAAACAAGCTTCAAAAATAGCTATTCTGTTTTAGAACATCTATTCACAAACTTATTTGGAAAAAAAAAAAAAAAAACACGCACCTCCCAAAAAAAACCCCAAAACCCCAGTCAGCTGCTCTTCATTCCTCAGAAGGCCAGGCTTCAAAGTCACAAGCCTGCTTTTATAAATAAATTTACTCGCATTGGCAAACGCTCTAACTTGACACTGGAGATTGTTCCACGTGAGTAGGCTCCTTGTCCGCTCAGACCCACAGCAAAGTCAGGAGAGCTCAAGAGTTGCAGACTTGGCCCGCACAGAGCCTCACAACCTAAAGCACAGAGCCCACTTACTCTCACAGTTCTTTTATGTGGGCTGTGCAGCCTGTGAAGAAACCTGCAGGAGGAGCCACTAGAAGTAGTCAAACTTCATACCTTTCAGAACACTTGCTGGAAATTTCTAAGTGCATCAGTTACAATTCTGCTCCTCTTTTGCTAAGCCACTTCTTTTAAATGACCACTTTGCCTTAGTATTTTAAATAAATGCTTATGAGAACTCTGGTTATAACTCTTAGCGCAGTTTTTCCAGTTGTTGCTGTAAGAAAAGCCACAAATAGTAACAAGTCTGTTAACAGATACCTTTGAGATGAGCAAGAACTAAGCTGACTGAAACCCAGTCTACTAAATTCATTTGTTTATCGTTTGCATTTCTCTCAGCTCAGACAATGCAGTTGTCATTTTGCTTTAGTTCACCAACTTCATTTTCAAAGTCTCAGTTCTGCAACAGTTTTTTTCTCAAAAATGACAAAAGAAGGATGATTTGATTGAACAGTTTTACTTGATAATAGAAACTTTCCTATCAACCTCAGGTTGTATAAACTCTGTGGGGAAAAATAGATTAAGTCGGCTTTGTCCTGCCAGGTCCATGTAAGTCACCTACAATGTAAGCAAATAAACATTCCCCACTCCAATTTTTCTTTTTTTTTTTTTTTTTTTT